>PVHX01001772.1:69064-191511 GCA_004024805.1 Geosciurus inauris | reverse complement strand
CTGGACTCTAAGTCAACACCTCTTCCTGGCCTCAAGCCTGCCTTTTCCGGATGGGGAGAGGCTTTATAACCCTGTGTAACACGAGGCACAGCGCCATTTTCCCGACCTGTTTGAGCCTGGTGACTGGGCGGGGAACTGGTCCGGGAGCGTATTTCCTAGAATAAAAGCCTGTGTTGGTCCTGTTTCACTTCCATCTGGTTGTTCGTCTTACACTTAGATCCTTGCTCTTGCCACTGATCTGCCATGACAGTTACATATACAGAAGCCATGTGTTTAGGGCTGGGGAGGTGGCTTGGTGGTAGAGTACATGCTTAGCATGCACAAAGGCCTGGGTTCCATCCCCAGCATTAAAAAAAATAAAAAATAAAACAGCTCCCCCAATAAAAGTTCCAAATGGAAACTTTGTGCAAGACATTTAAAAATCACATTTTTCTGAAAACCCAATTTGCTTAAGACCATCTTAAGACATCAGGATCATAGAATCCTACATATTAGTACTTACGGGAAAACTCAGAGATCATTGATTTGATCCACTGCCTTTTAAAAAGCCATTCTGGCACTCTAAATTTCAAGCCTCTAATTTTTTATGGATAAAATACCTGCAGGTATTTCCCTGCCATGAGGGTGCTTCAGCATTACTGATATTCAGGTACGTGAATCAGATCTGCACAACCACCCATAGGCCTAAACTTGAATACTGGGCTTTTTCTCCTTGATCAACCATAATCCCAATGGTTCTGCACTTGCCTTGTGGTTTTACTGTTGTTTTGTATTTGCCCCTATGGAGATTTTATTTTATCTTATTTGGTGCTAGGGATTGAACTCAGGTACTCAATCACTGAGCCACATCCCCAGCCCTGTTCTGTGTTTATGTATTTAGATACAGGGTCTCACTGAATTGCTTAGTGGCTTGCCATTGCTGAGGCTGGCTTTGAACTTGGGATTTTCCTGTCTCAGCTTCCCAAAGTGCTGGGATTATAGGCGTGTGCCACCACGCCAGGATCCTAAGGAGATTTTAAATACAAGAGGAACCTGTGTCCAGAGGTGGAGGGTCTGTGTCCTCCCATCAGAATAAGGACTGATTCTTGAGCAATTAGGTCTATTTTTCTCTTCCTACTCTGGTGAGGAGCTGCCCTTTCAAAAGGGGGATCTGGGATTTTAGTTTTTGTTTTTGTTTTTTTTTTTCATGGCATGTAGCCAGGGCCAAAGGGACAAGCATCAAAAAAATTGTTTTAATAAGTGAAGAGACTGTTAATAGCCCTTTAGATTATTAGAAGGAGAGAGGCAGAGCCTGGGGGCTCTGAGGCCAGAAGCTCTTGGGTTTATTTGCTGAGTATCTCTCCTAGCTGGCCCATTGGGTGGAATGGGTGGAGGATAGGGGAATTCCCTTGAAGGTCTAACTTCAGAGGCCCATTACGCTGAAGTTGCCTGTAATCACATATATGAAAGTGCCTGGCACACTTGCTTCATCATTGTTAGTTTTCTCCCCATCACAAGCCCCCATTCTAAGCATCCTCAACTTCAGGTGGTTTCTTTGAAGGAAGGGAGTCCAACATTATACCCCATGACATAATATCATAAAAAGCAAAAACAGTGAAATTATAGTGGCAAGTGACGAAGAATGGAGAGAAAGAAGGCAAGGGCCAGCTAAGACAGAGCTTGTAGGAAATGAGTGTGGACTTCATTCCAAGGGCACTAGGAAGATGTAGGGTCTGAAGCAAAAGAGTGATGTGACATTGTGATCTGATTTACATGTATTTATTTATTTATTTTGCCATGCTAGAGATCAAATCCAGGGTTTTCCACACACTGGGCAAGTGCTCTACCACTGAGATACAGCCGAGCTCTGGTTTACATTTTATTTTTGTTTGGATTTTTTGGCAGGTGGGGGGATTTTTCCAGAGTCACTTTACCCCTGATATATATCCCCAGCCCTTCTTTTTTGTTTTTGTTTTTGTTTTTATTTTGGTACCAGGAACTAAACCCAGAGGGATTTGACCATTGAGCCACATCTCCGGCCCTCTTTAATTTTTATTTTGAGACAGGGTCTTGCTAAATTGCTTAGGGGCTCACTAAATTGCTGAGGCTAGCTTTCAATTTGTGATCTTCCTGCTTCAGCTTCCCGAGTCACTGGGATTATACCACTGTGCCTGGCTAGTTTACATTTTAAAAGAATTACTCTGATTGTTTCTGAAGTCATCTATGGTCTGAATATTTGTATCTCCTCAAAATTCATATATGGAGATCTTTATACCCAAGGTGATAACATTAGTGGGTGAGATTTTTTGGAAGGTAATTAGGTCATGAGGGCAGAGCCTTATGAGTGGGATATTTATTTATTTATGCATTTATGTATTTATTTATTTTGGTACTGAGGGTTGAACTCAGGAGTTTACCACTGAGCTACATTCTCACCCCTTTTAGTTTTTTTCTTTTGAGACAGGTGCTAAATTGTTCAGGCTGGCCTTGTGCATGAGATCTTCCTGCCTCAGCCTCCAGAATCACTGGGATTACATGTCTGCTCCCAGCATGAATGGGATTTTACCCTTAAAAAGATATCTCAGAAAGCTGCTTCATCCTTTCCACCATGTAAGAATACAGGGATAAGGTGCCATTCATGAACCAGAAAAGGGCTTCTCAAGACATGAGTCTGTTCTTGGACCTTGCAGCCTCCAGAACTGTGAGCAATAATTACTGTTGTTTATAAGACATCCAGTTTATGGTATTTGTTATAGTAGGCTGAATGGACTAAGACAAGTCTATTTTTAGTATCAATGATGAAACTTAAAAGAGATTGTTAGTGGGACTGGGGTCGTGGTTCAGTGGTAGTGCTTTCATGTGTGAAGCACTGGGTTCGATTCTCAGCACCACACAAAAATAGATGTTGTGTCCATCTACAACTAAAAAAAAATTTTTTTTTTTTTTAAAAAGAGATTATTAGTTTCCAAGTAGGTTAACAATTCCCTAGCGAACTGCTACCAATGACCTGCTGTGGAGAGAACCTACCTGCACAAGGACTAGAAGCAGAAATACAACTTAGCCACTGCAGGAGCCTAATGGGTAGGAGAGCTGATGGATCCTGGAAACAGTGGAAACAGTAGAAACAGTGGAAACAGTGTGGAGTGGTAGGATTTAGGGTACATGTTTATCTAATATCCAGCTGGGCTAGCTCTTTCTTTCTGCTCCTGTGATAGTATTATTAGCACCATTTTATGGAGCAGAAAACTAAGACACAGGATGTTTCAGTAGCTTATCCAAGGTCACATGGCTAATAGGGTTTAAAGTAGAATCATGTTCAAATTCTCAAACCTGAGAGAAGAGAAATCTTGATTCTGATAGCAAGAAGGGTCTAGGTCATTTCTGGTGCTAGTCATGCTGTTTTGGTTCGTTTGCCACCCCCGTCCCTTCTGTGCCAAGTACTGAGAATTGATCCCAGGAGGTGTTCTAACCACTGACCTACATCCCTAGCTCTTCATTTTTATTTTGAGACAGGGTCTTGCTAAGTTGCCCAGGCTGATCTCAAACTTGTGATCCTCCCACCTCTGCTTCCAGAGTAGCTGGGATTACAGATGTGCACCACTGAGATCATCCTTCTAGGTGAGTTTTGAACACATTAGGAAATTCACCAGCTCCCACTGCACTGCCCTACTCCAGAGATAGTTTCCCATTTCAACCTATTCGGGTTCTCTGTCTTCCTGTCCTCCTATCCTTCAGTAAATTCGGACACTATTTTCTGCCTCCTACCCTCCAAAGGACTGGTGGTCTCTTTACCTCCCAATGGTCCTGAGAGCCATGATGTCCACAGAAGTTGGAAATGGGGCCAGATTCTCAGGCAAAAATCCCAGGAGATATATTAGAATGCCTCAGCAACTTATTAAGACCCTGCCTCAAAATAAAAAATAAAAAGAGCTATGTGATGGTAGAGCATTTGCCTAGCAAGCACGAGGCCCTGGGTTCAATACTCAATACTACAAAAATAAAAAAAAAAAAATAATGCCTCCCTCACCCACTGGAAGGCAGGGTGAGCGGAATGAGAAGACTTGGAAAACCGTATCATAAGAGAAATAGTTTGAGCCAGGCGTAGTGGCACACGCCTGTAATCCCACCGGCTCAGGAGGCTAAGGCAGGAGGATCACAAGTTCAAAGCCAGCCTCAGCAATGGCGAGGCACTAAGCAACTCAATGAGACTTTGTCTCTAAATAAAACACAAAATATGGGCTGGGGATGTGACTCAGTGGTCAAGTACCCCTGAGTTCAATCCCCAGTACCCCCCCCCCAAAAAAAAAAAAAAACAGAGAGAGAGAAAGAGTTTGAAGAATCAGGAATAGTTAACTAAAGAAAGAGCTCTTAGAGGAGACCTGACATCATGACAGCTGTGTCTCAATATCAAAAAGAGCTACCTGAAAAAGGGGACAGACCACCTGAAAAGTACTGTCCTGAAGGCAGACCTAAAGCCTTTGGGTAAAAATTGCAAGGAAGCAGATTCATACTCAATGAAGGAAGAAATTTCTTCCAATTAATCCTTCTGAAACCATGATTTATTTTTAAAATAAATCAAGAGTGCTGCATGTTTACATGTATTATGTTGGTTGAAACATATGAAATTTGCTGTTCAACCATTTTTGACCCACAAGAATAGTGATTTCATGTGGTTTGACCTATTATATCTTCCCATCTCAGGGTAATTTAATTTCCAAAGTGCTCATAGGACCTGTTCCAGCTCACCTTTCTACCAGGATTTCTTACCACTCTCTTACAGCTCCAGCCAGTCTTTGGTAGTGGTGGTGGTTGTTCTTGCTACTGGGGCTGGAACTTAGGACCCTGTGCATTCTTGGCAAGTACTCTACCATTGAGCTACACCACCAGCCCTTTTTATATTTATTTTGAGGCAGGGTCTCACTAAGTTGCAGAGGTTGACCTTGAACATGCATCCTTCTATCTCAGCCTCCTGAGAAGCTAGGATCACAGGTGTGCTAGGCCACCACACTATACTCCTTGTTGATCTTTGAGCTCTCTGCACTCATTTCTGCACCAAAGGGTTTTTTTGTTTTTTGTTTTTTGTTTTTTGCCAGTGGAGGGGGATTGAGGGGGGACGGGGTATTGAACTCAGGGACACTTGACCACTGAGCCACATCCTCAGCACTATTTTGTATTTTATTTAGAGACAGGGTCTCACTGAGTTGCTTAGCGCCTCATTTTTGCTGAGGCTGGCTTTGAACTCGTGATCCTCCTGCCTCAGCCTTCCAACCCCCTGAGATCACAAGTGTACACCACTGTGCCCGGCTGCACCAGAGTTTTTGCAATTACTGTTCCCTCTGCCTACACTATTCTTTCCCCTAGATGTAAACCCAGCTCACCTGTCCACTTATAAGAGAAGTGCTTTCTCTCAGCACTTTCTTCTTAGTGCTTATGACTCTCCAATTCTGTTTATTTGCTTATTGTCCATCTTCTGCCATATCAGTGTAGTTCCTAGACAGTGGGGACTTGGTTTTGGGCCCTGCTTTGTCCCCAGGGTATGGGATCCTGTCAGACATGCAGTAAAAGCTGAATAAATATTTTTTGGCATGAATGAAAGGATAATTTTTATCGATGAGGAAACAGGCCCAAAGAGGCCAATGGATTGCCTCTCTAGATCAGATACTCAGGTTCCAAAATCCAGACGTCATAAAAAGCCACCCTGTTTTCATGTCCCCTGACAGCCTTGACACAGAATCCATTTGTCTCTGAGGCTGAATGGGGGTTTCTGCTTTGGGTCTAAAGTTGGACCAGATAGCCCCAGAGGTGCTTTTAACTTCTGAGGCTCTATTTTCCACAGGTAAACATTTATTTTACTGAGGAAATCACATGGACTCTGAGAAAAACAAGATTTTGGTCACCCCTTAAGCTATCGCGTGCCGCTAGGGAGCCAGGCTCTGCTAGTAATCTTGACAGGATGCTGTTTGAAGAGAGGTCCCAGCCAGTGTCTCTTTTGGAGAGGTGGAACATTAATCTGAGCCTCAAAATATGAAATATCCCCCAGTTTGCAAATGAATGCAGGATGCGTTTGCGTAGGGACCACCAAGAGAGCAGTATTATATGGAGAGGAACGAAAGACAAAGCTCTTAGGTTCAATTCTAGGAGCTGATCGCTCGGCTCTCCCCAGGAGGTCGCCTCTGTGTAGCTAATTACAATGAGTAAAGGAAATGGGAAAGTGAGCGCCAGTGAAGTGATCTTTCTCCTCCCCCAGGTTTTTGCTTTGCAGAAAGCTAGTCGTTCAGTTTTAGAACCCTGGGGCCTGGCAAGAGGGGCTCTTGGATGGGCACAGTCTTCTACTACCAGGTCCACTGCTAGAGCAGTATTTGTGTGGTGCTGTGGCAAGCAGCAGGGGTGTGGGGCTCAGGATGCTACAGAGTGGGGATAGAGTGGGGCGAAATGCTAGTGTTAATGGATCTCCTCACATTTGAATAATATAATTTGTAAAAGGCTTTTGCATAACTCCCCTCACAGAAGACTCCAAAGATTTTACAGGGCTGGGGTTGTGGCTCAGTGGTAGAGCGCTTGCCTAGCACATGTGAGGCACTGGATTCAATCCTCAGCACCACATAAAAATAAATTAAAAAAAAAAGATATTGTGTTCATCTACAACTAAAAGTATTAAAAAAAACAAAAAACAAAAAAACATTTTACAGATAGACGTGCTGACTTGCCAGGAAAGACAAGCTGACTTGCCAGGTATCAAGAATTTATAGGAGAGTTTGCTGGGATTTTAACCTATTTACATCTTCTCTTTCCAGAGGACAGGTTCTGTTTATTTTCTTTTGGTACCAGGGATTGAACTCAGGGGTACTCGACCACTGAGCCACATCCCCAGCACTATTTTGTGTTTTATGTAGAAACAGGGTCTCACTGAACTGCTTAGTGCTTCACCGTTGCTGAGGCTGGCTTTGAACTCGAGATTCTCCTGTCTCAGCCTCCCAAAGTGCTGGGATTACAGGAGTGTGCCACCGTGCCTGGCTAGGCTCTGTTTACTTTAAAAAAAATTTTTTTATTTATTTACTTTTGGTGCTGGGGATTGAACTCGGGGGCACTGAACCACTGAGCCACATTCCCAGCCCTTTTCTGTATTTCATTAGAGACAGGGTCTCACTGAGTTGCTTAGGCCCTCACTAAGTTGCTGAGGCTGGCTTTGAACTCGGGATCCTCCTGCCTCAGCCTTCTGAGCCACTGAGATTGCAGGTGTGTGACACTGTGCCAGGTCAGGTTCTATTTATAACCCCTAGGCAATTGTTGACACCTTTCCTGAGCTCTCCAAGGAAACAGGCAAAGGAAGGAAAGGGGCAGAAGCCCACTGCTCCGCTTCCTCTAGATTAATAAATAACTAACATTTACTGAGGACTCCTGTGCTAGAATTCTGCTAAGTACTTTCCATGAAATAGGAACTATTGCCAGTCTATTTCACAGAGGAGAAAAGAGATATATGGGAGGCAAGCACTCTACCACTGAGCTACAATCTCAGCTGAGAAAAGAGGTATATATAGATAGGAAGTAGTTTACCCAAGGCCCAAATGGTGAAGGAAGGATTTTAACACTCTCTGTGTTAATCAGGATAGGACACACCGTGTTGCTGTAACACGCAACCACAAGTAGCTTAGTCCTAGAGCATGGGCTTAGCATGTGTAAGGCTCTGTGCTTGATCCCCAGCACCCACAGTGGGGACAAAATCAGTATCTTACCAAAGATTCATGTCTTCCTCAAATTACATGTTTATCATGGGTTGGCAAAGGGACTCTGCTTCACACAGTCACTCAGGGAGGTGGGCAGAGAGATTCACTACTATAAAACTGCACCATCTGGAATCAATGAGCTCCTGTCACTATGGCAGAAGGGGAAAAAAAGCTGGAGAGCTTCACACTGGCAATTAAATGCTTTGGTCTGGAAGTGACATGTCACTTCTGTTTATAGCATGTTGGCCAAAAGTAGTCAGATTGCATTGCCCAGCAGCCCCTGGGACTTAGAGAGAACTCAGTATCAAGCACTGGTCATGTTCATCCACTTGGCACTGACCTGAGTCCACACCTTCTTATACTATGGTGTACTGCTTCACCCAGCATGAGCTCCTCCACGTTCAATTCCCTTGACTCATTGTGTTTGAAGGGTTGATTTCCCTCCCTCTCTCCTACCCAGCATTTCTTCAGCACACACTGGGCAATCCATGCTAGGCATGCTGGTTTTGGGAAGGAGACACACAAATAAATGATACATGATCTCTGCCTTCGAGTGTCCTCCTTTTAGGAGGGAAGTGCTGAGGTGTTATATACCAAAGCCTATGATCAAAGCAGAAGGTATTAGTGGGATGAGATGGCTGAGAGACTTCCCCAGAGGGAGAAAAGGTGAACTAAAGTTTCCCAGAGAAGGAAAAAGCCTTTGAGCTGGACCCTAATGATAAGTAAAATTTGGAAATTAGAAGGTAAAGGGACATGGGCCTTCTGGACAGAGAATAGGTTGGGCAACAGCAGAGAGACAGGAAAATGCAGGGCCATACTACAAACAAGGCATAGTCCCATCAACTGGGTTGAAATGTGGTTTGGTTTGGGTCAGATCCTGGAGGACTGTGAACTTTGCCTTTTGGTATGGAAGTGTAGAAAAGTGCATGTCTGAAGCTAGGCCAGGAGCTCCTGTCGTGAGGCAGAACTCAAGAGAGAATGGCTTTTAATAATGCTTGGTGACATAGGGCTTGTGTCATTATTGCTTGTCTTGGGGCTGGAGTTAACTTAAGGAGGGACTGGGGCCTCTGGCACAGGATGAGGCCCAAGATACAAGGACTAGTTCCTGTGGCCTTTCTGTGGTTAGGCCATTGGAGCCTCACACCCTATACACAGACTTGCCCCAAAATACTTGCTGGCCCTGTGCTAGGCTCTGGGGAAGCAGAGATGCATAAAACATATTCTAACTGGACACAGGAAGCAGCACAGGAAGTGAGGACACACAGATACAAAGAACAGGACATCCCAACCAATACCACTTGGCCTAACAGAATTCACCTGGGTCTCCATGTTGCTTAACTTTGTTTCTCCTGTTCTATCTCCTCCTTGCCCCCACAGTCATCTGTCTCTTTCTCCTTTTTTTGGTGGCTTTATCACTGAATCACATCCCTAGCCCTTTCATTTTATTTTATTTTATTTTTATTTTGAGACAGGGTCTCACTAAATTGCTGAGGCTGGCCTTGAACTTGTGATACTCTCTTTTTTTTTTGGTATGGGGATTGAACTCAGGGGTACTTGACCACTGAGCCACATCCCCAGCCCTATTTTGTGTTTTATTTAGAGACATTTTGTGTTTCATTTAGAGACAACTCTCACTGAGTTGCTTAGTGCCTCACCGTTGCTGAGGCAGGTTTGAACTTGTGATTCTCCTATCTCAGCCTCCCAAAGTGCTGGGATTACAGGTGTGCGCCACTGCGCCCAGCTTGAATTTGTGACCCTCTTGACTCAGCCTCCAGAGTGACTAGGATTATAGACCTGTACCACTGTACCTTGGTGATCTATTTGCTTCTAGATGGTGACTATCAGTGCAATTTTTTTTTTTAATCTGTGCCAGTGCAATTTACCTGGCTATAGCCTCTAGATTTACCCTGCACTGAGTCTCTCATTCCCATCTAGATTATACTCACCTTGGGAACCTACAGACCATAGTCCTGACCACATGCCTCCAGATTCCAGACCCCTTGACCCCACAACCCTCCCTGAGCTTTAGCTCCTGGACAGTAACCTCCAACCTTCTTAGAAACATTATCTCGAAAATATTTTTTTCAGTTCTTACATCCTGCAACTCTGGTTGTGTTCTGTGTCCCTTGTGTACAAAAAGGCTCCTGTGAACAGTCTTGAACTTGCTTGGTCATTAACTGGATGAGGAAAATGTAGGCCCTGGCATTTCTCTCATGAGTTACAGCTTTCAAAATCATTATCTGAACATAATTCCAGATATCAAATGCTCCCACGAACTACTCACAGTGAAATCCCAGAGAAACTCTACTAAACTTAGAAAATTTAAGATTTCTTGGCAGGTGTCTCTGTGTGTGCACTGCCAAACCATCCCTTTCACCACAAATTCAAACCCAAGCCATAGCATTTTAATAAATGTAACCAAGCCTACCTATACACCCACTCCCAATTCCTTTGGATCTGGATCCCTGATTCAAATGTTCTCCCTTTCCCATGTTCATAAACAGGCTGGGTACAGAACATTGGGAGTCTATGTTCAAAACAAACAAACAAACAACAAGAAGAAGAAACCCTGGAGCTCCTAGTATTTGTCCCTGAACTGGCCTCAGGGTTATGCACAAACTGGTGAATAGATGTTTGCCACATGGCCTGGAGGTGACACAAATATATAGCTTCTGCAATCTCAAACCCAGACCTCTTTTCCCCAAACCCGGACCATTTCACTCCAAACCAGAGAGGCTTTTAATAACTAGTTGCTTATGTATTAAATAACACAAAACATCATACTTTTTAAAACATTTATATTTATATATATAAAAAAATTAAATATATATAATATATAGTGTGTTTGAGACTAAAAATATAGTACATAATATTTAAAAAAAAAGAAAAAAAAGGCAGAATAGGAAAAGGTGTGAGGGACACACAGATACACATTGCTAAAAATCTACGATGGTTTGTCCTAACAAAAATAATATTTTTTTCTCTTCTCTTCATTATCATCTTGGATCCATTTATTGGGATTTGGGTGGAGAAAATTAAACTGGAACCAGAAATAGAGGTTGCAGTCCTCAGAAAGGCTGGGATAGAAAATGTGACCACAGGGAACCTTGGGCCTCTCCCTCGTAAAGTTGGAGGCAGCAAAAATCTTCTGGGTCACTATTGCTAATGAGACTGTGTCAAGAGTTTGATTGTGTTGGCAATTTGGCTGTTCTTTCCCCAGAATTCGGGTGTTCTCAGGGGCTACATCTGAAAGCTCCAGAAGCCCTGACCCACCAACTCAGAAGCCAGTGGTCAGGGCCAGCAAAAAGCCCAGGGATGGGGAACAGCGGAAGGGTAGGAATGAATGATAGTTGTATGCACATGGAGTTATTATTATTGTTATTATTTTTAAGGGCAGGCTTGTACCAGAACCGCCCAGTATGGCCTGTGACTTCTGCGCAGCAATCATTTCTCCAGTGGCAGGGCCTGGAGCTCCCTCACAGTGATGCAAGAAAATGGGATTCTGCCCCATCTCCCAAATTCGGAAATCTCCCAAGCCACACATCTCAATAACCCAAAGTTAAGTGTCAGAACCAAGCTGCCAGAGTTGAGCTAACAACCTTGGAAACAGTCTGGCTTTGACAAGAGGAGGAGAAATACCATGGGGGGAATGGAGAAGGGAAGAGATCTGTTGATGCTAATTTTATAGCCTTTTCACAAAAATAAGTGCCTCTCTAATGACGTTGGTTTGTCTAGGCACCTCAGTGTTCCCTCATCACCTCCTCACTGGGCTCACCAGGGTCAGGAACCTTACTAATTTTCTCTGGTGATTCCCCCAACATGCAGAATGGCCTGCAGAGGCACAGAGCAGTGACCTGCCTCAGGTCACACAGAACTGAAATGATAATTAGGGTTTCTGAGCCCGGGGTGGTTTTGGGAGGTCCTTCAGTTCAGCCATAGGGACAAAACTGTCCACACAGCAAAGAGTGAGGCCATAACCAACTTAGTTCACTCTCAGTTGGGTTCTTGGCTTTAACATGGGTTTCATCAAACCCCAATGGTTTAACATTGCTGTTTGTGGCCAAGTGTATGGAGAGACCATTTGACTCCATTTTAAGGAACCAGAACTTGATGCTCCCGACAGTGTCTGCAGGTTCACAACAGGGATGGAAGGCAAGAGACTCCCCTGCAATGTGCTCCATCCTGAAAGGCAGAAAAAGCTTCCTTCAAAATTGTAAGGAAAGCAGCAACTGCTGGATAAGGAGAGAGTATCACTGAGAGACAGGGTGGACAAACTAACCTCCCATTCCAAGCTTGATATTTGAGAAAGCCTAGCACTGCTCTCATGACCCTGGCTACTACTGTCCTTTCTCACTATGATGGGTTTTGTTTCATGCAGACTCTATGGTTGGACTTTGAAGGATCCAGGATTTAGAATGCAGGCTAGGCCCTCCACAAGCTGAGACCATGGCTCATCCAGAGTAACAAGAACCTCTTTGAGATCCAAAGCTTATGTCAAAACCACTGTCCTCCTCTTCCCTCCACCTGTTCCTTCATGGAGGGTCAGCTGGACCCACTCCCACCCCAGCTCAAGACACCTGGGACTGCAGGCTTCATGTTATTCAGTAAGCAGAATGAGCTGTCCTTCCATCACCAGCCCCACCAAGAAACAGATGCCTATAACCCAGGAGCAAAATAAAGGAAACTCACCATGCCCTTCCCTAGCCACACGTCCTTTGCAAACTTGTCAGAATCAAGTGAGGAGCAGCACAGATACCTAGGGTAGCTATTGCTGCTTGTAATAAAGGGGTTCCTAGTGGAAATTAATTCACAACACTTCTGACAAGGTAATGAAGCACATGGTGAAAATTTCTTTCCATAGGGAAGAACCCCAACCTGCACCAATTGCTTACTACTCCTTGCCAGGGATGCACAGCCCCCCACCGCAGCTCCCCAAGTGAACAAAGCAAAAACAGAATCATTACAGGTTTGTGCAACTCCATCCCCTCATCCTGCAGAACAAAAAATTGGAGGCAATGAACATAGAGCTTAGGCCAGGTCACTCTGTAAATGATAGCATCAGAACTGGGTTCTGGATCTCCTGACCACTACCCTTGCTCTTCCCACTAAATTGGTAATGTCAAAGGGAATCAGAACAGCCAAGTTGTGGGGCAATATACAATTCTGGAGACTATAGCTTCAGATAACAGAGCTCTGTGATCAGGGGCACTTCCCCCTCCCTAGATAAGCTATTCCACTTGGTCCACCATGCAGGTTCCCACTACTTAAATCCAAAAGGAGGATACAAGAATCTGCCCAAATCCCAAACAAAAACGAATATTTTTTGAATACTCCTGTTTTGAGTCATCCTATTTAAACTTAAATTGTTTGGATTAGCCATAGCTTCTGGTGTCTATGAAAATCTGCACAAATTTATCTGCACAGGAACCTGCATTCTTTTTTTTTTTTTTGTATTGGGGATTGAACTCAGGGGAACTCGACCACTGAGCCACATCCCCAGCCTTATTTTGTGTTTTATGTAGGGACAGGGTCTCACTGAGTTGCTTAGCGCCTCACCATTGCTGAGGCTGGCTTTGAACTCGCGATTCTCCTGTCTCAGCCTCCCTAAGTGCTGGGATTACAGGATTGTGGAACCTGCATTCTTAAGACCTCCTCACTGTGCTCTCTTGAAAGAACTCTGCAGGACTGTATGAGCTTCTAGGGGTGGAATATAGCTGGAAACCTGTAAATGCCCCAGGTAGGTCCCATTTCACAGGGACTGTCCCACTGAAGTGGAAGAGGATGCAAGGGCTAAAACTGCAGCTGCTGGCTTCCTGGGTACTACTTGGTCTTCACCAGAGAGGGGATGGCTGGGAATGTTACCCCACAGAGCCATCTGTAAGGGTGGTGATGGCCCGTGGCTGATGAGCATGTAACTCATTAAAGCGAACATGACTAATGAATGGTGACCACCGAGAAAGGGCAAGGAGCATTCTGGGAATTGCACTGGAGGCCCCCTCCCACTAGGATGGCTGTGGGTGAGAAGGCGAACTGCAGACAAAGCTCCTTGGGAAGACAAGGCCGGGACAAGGGTAGATTCTCTTTGGGGTGCCTGTTCTCTTTGGTCAGAAGGGGACGGCTGAGAAGTGATGGCATGGAATGTGTGTGTGGACATGCGTGCACATGGGAGTAGAACAAGAGAGCATGGGCTTTAGAATGCCTGCAGTGCTCTTCCGCACCACTTTCTCCATCCAGGTCAGCGCTGAGTTCTCCTTCAGGGCCATTTAAAGGCCTCCTTCCCCTCCAGGTCTCCTCACCTCACTTTCCTCGGACAGGGTAACACCTGACAGCCTGTCTGAAGCTTCCCAAGTACCCCTCCCTGCACAACCACCCACACAGGGACGGTCATCCAAAGCTAGACCACTCAAGGCACTGAAGTGGAAGAAGGAATCTGGTCCAAGGGGGGAAAAAGTCACTTAAATGAAAACTTTCCTAGAGAGAACATCTCCCATGCCCCCTAGAAGGTGGGCCCTAACCAGCTGATGGGGCTTAGGGTAAGACAGCAGAGTCGGAGAACCCAGCCCTTCCCTAGCCCTGTCAGAGCCCACCTGGACCACCTGAATGTATAAAATGAATTCAAAGTGCTTGGAGACTGAAAGGGTAATGGAGGGTGTCAGGAACTTGGTGGAGAAGAACAGGTATCCCTTTTTCTTTCCACTTGGACTTGTATTTGGGCAGGGTAACCCCTACAGCTTCTTTCCAAATGAGGTTTTCATTGTTTTTTGTTGCCTTTGAAAAATAGCCTGCAACATCCCTACCTCAACCTACTACTCCCCAAGCAGGCTCAAGGGTTAAAGCCAGGATGTAGGGCAGATGGGGAGAGAAGGGGCTGAGTGCCTCCCTCTAGTGTTGGTTTTGGGAACTGCCACACAGCGCACAGTGGTCTCTTGCTGATAATCAGGACATGGTCCTGACCTTTCCTTCTCCACCACAATTGCAACTTATCTGGCTGGGCCCAGCGCAGGGGAGAAGGGAAGGGAGCAGTGCTACTGGAGATTTCTGGATCCCTCTGTACGCTGACAGACAGATGTCCACAGTGGCAGCTAGGGTGACCGGCATTTTGTTCCCAGCTGAGTGAAGGCTAGAGTTGAATGCAGTGCCAGGGCTGTTCTGTAGACAACAGCCAGCATAACCCCAAGGTCCCTTCTGCAGTGCCCTGAGGGACAAATGCACTCAAGACATAAAAGCAAACAAAGGGACTGGATGGGCTATCCTGTTTTCCATCTGTCTGTGCCAGAGCCACCCACTCCCATACTTAAATGTCCCCCAGGTCAAAGCCTCCCAGCCTCTGCATATCCCCCTGTCTACTTATAGGAGATCAGAGGGGTGGGATAGAAAGGGAATGCTAAAAAGTGCCCCCTCTGTTCTCTCCAACCTTCACTTTCCCTGTCCCCATGCTAGGGTCAGCAAGAACATAGGTCAGAAGAGACACAACCTCCCGAAGAAGAGGGAAGGGCAGGCCCAGGAGGCTGGGGCATGCACAGAGCACCATCCTCGGGACGGGGTGTTTCTGGGAGACCGGCTCCCCACCTGCCATGGTGGGAGGAGGAAGGCTGGTCCAAGAAGGGAGCAATTAGCAACGCCCCTGAATATCAGGGAACAGCTGTGAGAAGCCTTCTCCTCTGCCCCGCAGAGATGCCCCAGCCAGGCTCTGGCCCCTACACATGAGTCTGCATGCGCTGCTGGAATCGCTGGCCGTAGTCCGAGTGCTGAGAGGTGTAGGAGAATCGAGTGGCAGTGGCATACTTGCCAATGGGGTCATACGCCTCGTATGGGGTCCGCTCCAGGCTGGAGGGTGGGGCCTGAGGGTAGCCCAGTCGGTAGGTGGGGTACCCAGCTGCCCCGGGGAAGGGATGGGAGTTGAACTTCTCGTAGTTCTCGTAGGACAGCTGGCTGGTTGCGTCGGTGCCAGCAGGGGCAGCGGGGCCAGGGGCTGTGGGCTCAGGGCCATAGTCAGAGGCTGGGGCCCGACTGTAGGTATTAAGCTGGGCATAGCCGCTGGAGTGGGAGAGACGGGATGAGGGGCGACCATCAAAACGTGCAGGGCCAGGGGCACGGTAGTCAGCATAGAGCACTGCCCTGGAGGACGGGCGGTCTTCGTGGGCACGCACATTGTAGTAGCCATTAGTGGGGTCCTGGGGGGCAATGAGAGAAGAGGATGGAGGTTGCAGTTTCCTTTTGGGGGGGATCAGTCTCACCATGGCTTTCTGGGTCTCCTCCTCTGGGTCTCCTCTGTTCCCATGCAGATCCACTCTACCCCATCTGTTTCTCCCACAGACCTCCTCCACCCTCACGCCCTTAGACCCTCTTTCCCAGTCAGTCCTTATGCCAGCCCCAGCCCCTTTCCCACCTTCATCTCATACTCCTCCCGAGTGTCAATGGTGTCACAGCGCAGGTCCTGCTTCAGATCCACATCATCCTTAAAGGACTGCAGAGCGGCAGGAGCGGGTGTCAGGAGATGGGGGCCCTGCTCTTGTCCCCCCTCGCCAACCCCGTCCCCATGCCCTGAGGCCACCTGCTAAGGGAAAGGTCTGGGGTCAGAGGCAGACTTGAATTCTGCATCTTCCCCCAGCAGAGGCACTGGGATGTGGTAGGAGGAGGCCAGAGATCTGGCTTCTAGCATTAATTTTTCTAGGTACTGGGGATGGCACTCAGAGGTGCTCTACTACTGAGCCACATCCCCAGACCTTTTTATATTTTATTTTTTGTTCTGAGACAGGGGCTTGCTAAATATCCCAGGCTGGTCTTGCATTACTCCTGCCTCAGCCTCCCGAGTCTCTGGAATTACAGGTGTGCGCCACTGCACCTGTACCCAGCACTAATTCTGTTGCTAACATGCAATGTGACCTTGTACATGTGGTTGCTGCTATTTGGGGCTGTTTCCTCATCTCAGTGATGAGGGAGTTGGAGCAGAAAATATCTGAGGATTTCCAACTCTGACTGTACGGCAGAAAGATAGGACAAAAGAAGCCTAAGGGAACCCCACCCCTGTCTGTCCTCTGCTGGAAGGAAACTAACCCGGCATGTGTATGTGTGGGTGGGTGTAAGTGTGCAAGTGTGCATGTGTGTGGAAGTGATTTTATCTGAGTGTGAGTGTGTATGGCCGGACCAAGGTAAACTGAGGCAGGAAAGAGCGACAGCAGTTCTCAAGAGAGCTGGGTGGAGCTAGTCCTAAGAGTGTGAGGAGGGCACTAGGCCGGGGCAGAACAGGACCCTCACCGAGTAGATGGCTTTCATGACCCGGGTCGCCGTGGAGATGCTGGCAGTATCATCCTCCCGGTCAGAGTGCATCGTGAGTGGCTCTCGGTTCACTGTTTCCACCTTGATGTCCAGCTTCCTCAGGGTCACATCCTTACGACCTAGGATGGGGAGATGTAGCTGGGCCAGATGCTTTCTGTAGTGGTTGCTTCTAACTCCCGTGAGCTGGGGAGCTCAGCTGCCACCCCCTTCACCTACCACAGGCACTGTCTGCTATGTGCCCGGAAGGAGCAGTGGGGACAGGTGTGCTATGGATGCACAGGGCCCATACTCACTGCCTTTGCGGCGTCGATAGAGGAAAAACACCAAGGCGATGAAGAAGAAGATGAGCAGGATGCCTGCACCGATGGTGGCTCCAGCGATGATGCCCACAGGTAACACCTCTTCCGATAAGGGAAGGAAAGGAGCAGGAGTAAGGATGGAGCCATACTGGGGATCTGAGCTCAGTGTGGGCCATGAGCTACAGTGGCAACCCTGGATCGTGTACAAAGCTAAATTGTGACTGAGCTTGTGGATCATGTGAGGTAGAAGTTCAGGTTGCATTGGAGAGGGAGGTCTGGATTTTTGCTGGATTGTAACACTTCAGCTCGACCAGACTTGAGTTCATGGCTGTGTCCCATCCCTGCAGCTGGGCATCGGCTTGACTCTGGCCCTTGGTTAGTCTGTCTGTCCCTCTGTTTTGGTCCACCTGACCAGGAAGCATGGTCTCTCTTTCCTGGGAAGGGACCCTGTTTGAGGGCAGCTGTCTCCAAATGCTCTGATCTGCCATCTGTGTTCCCCCCTCTTGTTGACTTCCCCATCCACACCACTCTCTTCTCCCAACCCACATCACACCTTGCAGCATCTTCAGCTAAAACTAAATTGATGAGATCTCTAATCATTTTCTATGGTTCCCTGTACCCAACATCAATGGCTAGATCTCAAAAACAAAAGCAAATGCTGTCTTTCCCTCATCAGACTTGAGGATGTCCCAAAGTCAAAGGCAATCCATCCTGCCAGGAGTGCCTGAAAGAGGGGACACATCTTTCCTATCAGCCTAAGTATTCTTAAAGTGATAGGGAAACCCAAACTTGCTGAGCACCTGTTCCATGCCAGGTATTTTGTAAATATTGTCTCATTTAATCTTAACAAAACACCCAATGAGGCAGGCGGTGTTACTCCCTTATACAGATCATTTAATTTTTCTCCATCTGAATTTATTTGCTTCTACTCTGTAAGTTCCTCCACTTCCACTATGCTGAAAGTTATT
Organism: Geosciurus inauris; assembly: GCA_004024805.1. Taxonomy (NCBI): domain Eukaryota; kingdom Metazoa; phylum Chordata; class Mammalia; order Rodentia; family Sciuridae; genus Geosciurus; species Geosciurus inauris. The sequence continues at coordinate 173,262 of PVHX01001772.1, read as the reverse complement.
TGTGGGCACGAACTCTGTTATTCATGACTGTCCCTGCCGCCCCTACTGCAGAGCCTGGCACATAAAGATGCTCAATAAATGAGGGATCAAATTTCCCAAATGAGCACCAAGGCCAGCATTTGGTGGAGCTACTCAAGAGAAGGAGTCCTCTCTCTCTCTCTGAGCCTTGCCCTGGAGAGAAGAGGGAGCAGAATTCCTGGGCTGCCCTGTGCTGGGTTGGACAGCCAGCATGGCCAGTCACCTCGCTCTTCCAGCTGGATGATGGCTGTGCCCGGCCCAAAGCTATTCCAGGCAGTGCAGTTGTAGTGGGTCTGGAAATCAGCCTCCATGACATTGTTGATGGTGAGTGTAGACAATACCCCGCTGCCCGAGTTGGTCCTCTCCACTGTGTATCGTTCCAAGGTTCCCACCTCTAGGAAGTTCTCCTTCCATGCCCAAGCCTGGGGTGGGGAGGACAGAAAGGAGATAAGAAAGGGGGAAGTGGCAGAAGCATTTGCCCAGGTGTTGCCTGATCCTCCCTCAAGCACCCTTGCCCCCCACTTGCCCTGTGCGTCCTAAGCCCAGCCCACTTACCCTATAACGTCACACCTACTGCCTCAAACCCTTGGCATTGAATCTCCACTCTAAGAGGAGCAGTGGCTCCCAAACATGGAGGACATCAGGTAAATTGCTAGGGAAATTCCTTAAAACATAGAATCTCTAAGGAAAGATCTAGGGATCTTTTTATTATGACCCCATGTGATGTGGGTGCTGCTGACTCAATGAAGGGAACCCCGGATGTTGCAGAGAAAAGTTCTGGATTGGGACTTGAGGGCCCTTGACTTCAATCTTGGCTCTCTCCTGTTCTCTCTCTTTCCCTCTCTATTTTATTTTATTTTTTTTGGTACTGGAGATTGAACTCAGGGGCAATCGACCACTGAGCCACATCCCCAGCCCTATTTTGTGTTTTTTGTAGAGACAGGGTCTCACTGAGTTGCTTAGCACCTCGCCATTGCTGAGGCTGGCTTTGAACTGGCGATTCTCCTGTCTCAGCCTCCCAAAGTGCTGGGATTACAGGCATGCACCACCATGCCCGGCTTTTTCTTTCCCTCTCTAGGTCTCAGTTTCTTCATCTGTAAAATGAGAGAATCAGGCTAGCAATGGACAATACTCAAAACTTCTTCCAGCTCTAGAGTCTGTGATTCCACAACTCAATCTTTAGCCTTACCTTCTTTTTTTAAAAAAAAAATCTTTATTTTATTTTATTTATTTATTTATTGGTACTGGAGATTGAACCCAAGGGCACTCGACCACTGGGCCACATCCCCAGCCCTATTTTGTGTTTTATGTAGAGACAGGGTCTCACTGAGTTGCTTAGCGCCTCGCCGTTGCTGAGGCTGGCTTTGAACTCGCAATTCTCCTGTCTCAGCCTCCCTAAGTGCTGAGATTACAGGCTTGAGCCACCACGCTCGGCTAATTTTATTTATTTATTTTTATGTGGTGCTGAGCCCAGTGCCTCACATGCTGGGCAAGTGCTTTACCACTGAGCCACAACCTCAGCTAGCCTTACCTTTAACCAATCCACAAGAACCTGCATGCTGGCATTGGGGACCCATCTGCAGGCTCTTGTAATGGGCAGGAACCAGATAGGAGCATCCCCCAGACCCCTGCCTCCCTGACCTTCCACTAGGCACCCCACCACCACCATATCCTCACCCACAGAGTAGAGCTAAGGAAGGGGAGCAGCTGGGAACTAACTGGCTCCTTTCCAGGGATCAATCCTCCTAGCTCTGCAAAGATTGCCCCCCCCTCCCCCCGGGAGCCTAGCCGTCCGCTGCCAGGACGGCCATGGTAATGAAGTGTCCCTGGGCAGCCCTGGAGTTAGCCAAATGGTCATTAAATGTGATGAGGGGTTTGACGGTTAATGGTCATGGAACGAATTAATGGCTCATAGTGTGGGGGAGAGGAGGGAGGAGCGGTGAGGGGTTGGTAGGAGGAATGCAGGAGAAGGGAGAGAAGACTAGGGCAGGGTGGAAAGGACAGCAGATGGGGAGGGAGGGAGCAGGCAGGGCAAGGGGAGGAGGGAAAAGGGAAGAAGAAAGAAGGAAAGATGGGGAGGGGCATGAAAGCACAGGGAGTGAGGGATGAGAGTGAGGGGGATCTCCCAGGGAACAGAGGCTCCACCAGCCTCTGCACACCTGTTGAGTAATTACTTCTCACTGCAGTCTTATAGGTTAGGGGTTATAGTGCTACTTCCATTTTATAGATCAAGCAACTAAGGTTCAAAACACCACGGAATTTGCTTATGGTCACCCAGATAAATGAGGAGGTGGGACAGAGGAACAGAAAGGCAGAGGATTAGAAGACCAGGAAAGGGGGTGGGGACATTGAAGTCAAGCCAGAGGCAGTGAAAGGAGGCTGCGCAAGTGCAGGGCAGAGCAGCAGGGGCTGGGATCCAGGCTGGGTCCCAGCACTCACGATGCGGTCAGGGGGTGGAGTGCTCCCTATGAAACATTCCACTTTGCCGCCATCGCCTCTTACAGCATACTGCACGGCCTCACTGGAGATAATGGGGGGCCCTGCGAGGAAGAAGACACGGTCGGGTCAGGGCCAGTCCGAACCTGCAGACCCTGTTCAGTAGCCCCCACCCCCACCCCACTCAGGCCACTCACCATTCACATAAAGTGGCACCTCCCGCTCGGCCACTCCGATCCGAGGCACGATGGCCCGGCAGGTATAAGTGCCAGCATCTGCCTGGGTCACCGACTTCAGAAGCAGTTGGTTGCTGTTACTCAGGACCTGGGCAGAGAGAGCAGCCTCGGGTGGGGAGCCAGGAGGCCTGGGCCCCTAGGTCCGTGAGGGCCCCGCATGGGAGGCATTGGAAAGAAAGCAGGAAGGGCCACATGTGAATTCCCAGAAGGGAAATGGAGTTCCCGAGTCCTGTTTGATCCATCCCCTGACTTTAAACACACTGGCAGTTAAACATATCATCTGTGCAAGAGTGGGCAGGGAATGAGTCGAGGCCAGAGAGGGCAGATAGAGGCTGCAATAATTTTAAGATAAGTCCCTTTTAATGATCTCCTCCAGTGTGTTTATTGCCAAACCAGGTAGGACACTTTACTCTGAAATTCTTCTTCCTACCATTCTCGTCCAAACTGTCATTAGACCCACGTTAGTGGGTCTCTAGAGCTGTGGAACCCAGCCTTCTCTTCTCTAGTGAGTCATTCCAGCTTCCCCACTTTCCTGTGCACCATTAATTTACTGGATCTTTTGCCACCAAAGCAATGTCACCTCAGGCCTTCTTTCCTCCTCCCCTACCAGCTGCATCCCGTGCATAGGCCAGCTTGTCCCTCCCACAGCCTCTGAACTGGTCAGCTGTCTTGTGAGCAGAGGTAGGGCTGATTGCAAGTACTGTCTTTCTCCTCCAAATCCCAGGACCCTAGATATATCCCAGGTTCAATTTGAAAAAGAATCCTAATCCCCCTCCTTGCCCCATGCTAGACCCCCAGGGCCACACCCATTCCTCCCAGCATTCAGGATGGACAGGGAGAATCTTACCATGTTTGAGTCCTTTTTGGTCCAGGTAAGGGTGAGCGGGGGATTCCCAACCCAGACACAGGTGAGTGTCACATCAGAGCCAATGTCTGTGGTTGTGGGCTTGGGGTCAACTACAATCCGGGGGGCAACTGAGAGAAACACAAGCAACTCATCAGGTCTGAAGCTTATTGGGGGTCAACACGGATCAGTCTTCCCTTCCTGCTCCTGCCCGGGTACTTCCTTTTGATTATTTCCCATCATTATTTCCTTCAGTTGCATGAATCCTTTCTCCCCTCCACCTTACACCCTTTGAAGGCCCCTTCTCCCTGTCACTGTCCTTTTGGCTACTTACAGTGGACATTTACTAAAGTGCTGACGTTGGTGCTTCCCACTTTGTTGTGGACCTCACAAGACACGGGCTCCGTGAAGAAGGAGTAATCGACATTTGTCTCATAGCGGCTCTCGTGGGCATCTTCAATCAAGAATCCCCCCTTGGCCCACCTGGAGGAAGATGCAACACAGAAGTGGAATCAGAACTTGGCACTCTCTCAGTTACATCCAGGGATGCTGGCCTCTGCAGTTCCCACCCTCACCTCCTGGTCTCAAGAGCCTCTCCACTATCCCACCCAGAGTGCTCCCAGCCCCAACCCTATCACCTATAGCCCAGGATCTCAGGGTTGGCTGTGGCCTGGCATGTGAAGACAACACGCTCGCCTTCCTGCACCGTCTGCGGCTCAATGGACAGGGTCACTGTAGGAGGGTCTGCAAAGTAGGGGATAGGAAGTCAGGGTCTTTTCTGTCCTTTGAGTTTCTTATTCTCTCCCTAGCACATATGTTCAGACCTCACAATTCTGGTGTGATCTGGGAATCTGGGTTTGCAGTACACTAGGTCCAATAAATAAACCACCTTCCTCATCTTTTCTACACAGGTGGAAAGGTGGTTGGCTAGGGTACTGACCACCAAGGATGGTCCCCAAGGGATCATCTATGGATGTAGTTACATACTGTGGCCACTAGGCGTCAGTGTGGGCCCGACTGTCTAACTACAAGGGGATAGGACCGAGCATCCCCAATTGCTGCTGGCATCCCCATGTTTCCCTGGGCAGAGGGAATTTACTGAGCACCTATCAGTTAAGCACACCCCATGCCAGGCATTCTTATACTCTAACTTATTTAATTCTCACAACCCCAAGAAGCAGATACAGATCCACAATCCCTATCTGAAACCCTTGGGACTGGAATTTAGAAGTTTTCAAATTTTTTAAAAGACTCTTTACTATGCAAGACCCCAAGCAGCATTTGAGCAATGTCTCACGGTGACGTGCGAATACATCTGAAGTGAAACATATAACCCACTTTATTTATTATTTATTTTGGCAGTTCTGGGGATTTAATCACTGAACAACATTCTCCAGACTTTTAAAATTTTATTTTGAAACAGGGTCTCACAACGTTGCCAATTCCAGCCTTGAACGTCCAATCTTCCTGCCTCAGCCTCCCTAGCTGCTGGGATTACAGGCATGTGCCACCACACCCAGCAGAAGCATATGCTCTTAAGTTAAACAAGAATGTGAAAAACCTGGGGTCAGGTTTTGACCCTAAATCACTTTAGTTTGGGAACTGTGGATGAAGGATTGTTGGTCTGTATTTTATTTTCTGCAACTACAGTGCTCCTTCTGTCAGCCCTCAATGCCCTTAGTTCCAACTAGGAAACTAAAGACTAGAAAAGGAACATTTGTCTGGAGGCCTCTATGGGATGCTTATTCTGAGCTTCTCAAAGGCTACTTGCATCCTCTCCCTACCTCATGGCTCCCTGCTGCCCCTCCTTGGGACCCCACTCACGATGCACATCCAGCTCAATGGAAGTCTCCTTGCCACTGGGGATGGCCTCATTCATGCTGCGGCAGGTGAAGACACGTCCAATATCCAGGTCTGTGGGGTTAATGAGCAGCTGACTGATGGTGGTCTCCCTCTTCCCATCCTTCAGCAGTTCCTGGGAAGGGCCAAGGATGAGTGACATGGTCAAGCTAAAAACCCTCTGCTCTTAGGGGTCCCACTCGGAGACAAGCTTGGGCTGGTGGGGGCCTTGAAAGTTCAACTCCCTCCCTAGCTCCCAAATTCTTCCCCATGATATGCTATTGTTATTTTTCATTTAACAGATTTTATTATTTTAGAGCAGTTTTAAGTTTACAGAAAATTTTAGCAGAAAATACAGTTTCTATATATTCTCCCCAGCTCACAGTTTCCCTCATTATTAATATCTTGCACTAGTATGATAAATTTATTACAATAATTAGGTGTGGTGGTGCACACCTGTCTGTAATCCCAATGACTTGGGAGGCTAAGGCAGGAGAATCGCAAGTTCAAAGCCAACCTCAGCAATTTAGTGAAATCCTGTTTAAAATAAAAAATAAAAAGGACTGGGGGTGTAACTTGGAGATAGAGCACTCCTGGGTTCAATCCCTGGCACTTTAAACAAACAAACAAACAAATAAATAACCAATATTGATACCTTATCACTAAAGTTCATAGCTTGCACAAGAATTCATTCTTTGTGTTATATAGTTTCCCCATGGCATTGAGCTTCATTCTTGGAATTCTTTGAGCCCAGTGTAAGTCCTTCCTCTTCTGGAGAGCCTGCTGGGGCCAGCCCAGGCTTCAGGACTCTCAGCCTGAACTTGGCCCCTCAGTCAGGCTGCCCTACACAGGGCTCTAGGCACATCCAGCCTGACTCAGTGGGTGTGTTTCAGTCCTGGGTCTTTTCAGCTAACCTGTAAACTCATTTGAGTTTAGGGAAGGGACTCATAGGCTCAAAGACTCACACTGGCTCAGTGACATGCAAGCAGAGGTCCCTAAATATGGTCACAAGAACCTTCAAGCTGTTTTCCATATTGTAAACCACCTAAGGGAAATGCTACCATGAGCCAAAGTAAGGTCCTGCAGTTTGACAATCATACATATATCTTTGAGGGATTGTTACAGTACAATAACACTCATGTTGCTTCAAAGTACCACAAGCTTAAATGAATACAAAAAGGGGTGAACAAGAAATGGCATTAACAAATAAACTTGTTTGACAGATTACACACACACACATTTTTGCAGTACTAGGGATTGAACCCAGGGCTTCACACATACTAGGCAACTACTCTACTACTAATCTACATCCCAGTAGCCAAACTATTTTAAAACATGTACCCTATAGGAGGAAAATAACTGAGTTCTTGGTGGTAAAGGGTTAAGAACTACTGAGGCCAAATGATCACTTATAAAATGGTGAAACTAAGATCACAGAGAAGTAGAAGAAATTTTTTAAGGTCATACAGTGTGTTAAGAGTAGAGCTAAAGCCAGAATCCCCTAGGTTCATGCTTCAAGGAACGTTCCCTTTCCCCTCACTAAGAATCATCTGCAGCATTAAGCAAAGGGCTGGGCACATATGTTCCCCCATGGCTAGCAAAAGGAACCCCAGAAAGAAAGATTTTTTTTTTCTTTTTCTTTTTTGTGATACCAGAGATTGAACCCAAGGTTACTCTACCACCGAGCTACACCCCAGACCTTTTCTTTTCTTTTTTTTTTTTTTACCAAGGATTGAACTCAGGGATACTCAACCACTGAGCCAAACCCCCAGCCCTATTTTGTGTTTTATGTAGAGACAGGGTCTCACTGAGTTGCTTAGTGCCTCGCCATTGCTGAGGCTGGCTTTGAACTTGCGATTCTCCTGTCTCAGCCTCCCAAAGTGCTGGGATCACAGGCTTGTGCCACTGCACCCGGCTCCTTTCATTTTTTAATAAGATAGTCTCGCTAAGTTTCCCAGGCTGGCCTTCAATTTGCAATCTTCCTGCCCCAGCCTCCCAAGTCTCTAGGATTAGAGGCATGCACCATCAGACGGGCTTCTACCATCAGTTTTGCCATGTGATCTCAGGAAGTCACTTGCTGTCTTTCTTTATCATGGCTTCCTTGTCAAAACACATGCAGTAATCCCTGCTTCCCCAACCTGTTAGTTGTCATGATTAGGATACCGTGCCAACTTGATGCTGACAGAAGCAGGTAGAGGTGACTCGTGGAGAGAAAGCACTGTCAGATTCAGGTACAACTCCCAGCTGTGCTGCTTGCCAGATGCTTAACCCTGGCAAGGCAGGCAACTTCTCTGGTTATCATTTACCAGATAACCAGATTGTGAGCTCAAAAAAGCGCCTACTTCCTGGGACTCCTGTGAGCATTAAGGGAGACTGTCCAGAAAATGCTTATCATGCACTATACCTGGCATACAGGAGGTGCTTAATCAATGGAAGCTGTGATTACTATTTTTCATTGCTGTTCAGCTAAATGGCACAGTGAACCTGGGAATCCAGCTCTCTTCTCTAGGCCTCAGTTTTCCCAAGCATATAATGAAAGGGTCCCTTGTCACATCTGTGTTCTCACCAGTCTATGGTCAAACACCCGTAAAGAAGGAAAGGTGACCTAGGGCTGGGCCAAGGGAGCCAGGGGTACAGGCCGAGGTCTCACCGTGCTGGCCACAGCACCCTCCTGCTGCGTCCCGTCCCGGAACCAGATGATGGTGGCTGCAGGCTTGGCATTGAAGGCTCGGCATGTGAGGTTGTGGGGGGTGCCTGCCTGCAGCAGAATCACAGGGCCTCCATCAATTCTGGTGTCCTCTGGGGGGACTGCGGGGGAGAGCAAAGCAAAGTCAGCCCAGGCTGTGGCCAATAGTGCTCTCCTGACTAAAACCTCTGCCCACACAGGCATCCCTGCATCCACATCCACACCTCTCCACAGGGCAGTGCCATCCTACCCCTGACTTACAGTGACTGTATTGCCCCTGTGCTGTTTTTCACGTGCTTGTCCCAGCACCCCTGCCATTGGTTATTCTTTCCTAACCTGTACCATTTTTTGGTACTACACGCCCCTATCATGACTCATGTACCATGGATGCGTACTACAGATGGAGTGATAGCCTCAAACTCAGGAAAAGGCTGAGCTCTCAGGGTTTGAGTACAGCTTATACCCTAGGGAAGGGTTTCTACCTCCACGAGGCTTCTTACATCCATCCCCTCCAGCCTGCTCCTCTGCCTTGGGGCAAACAGATGGGCAAGCCTTTTACAGCAACCTCCACAGCATCTTATTTTGCTTTTGGCACAGTTAAAACTATGCTGCTCCCCTGCTCAAACACCTTCGATGACTACAACCACCTTGAACATAATGAGTGCCAAGCACCTCAGCCCCCTGCTCTGGGGTCCTCAAGCCAAGCCCTGCAGCTTTGCACCTCATTGTTCTTTCATGATGGTCTGTCCTTCTCTTATAGCTGCTCTTGGGGTCCTGCCATCCTGCTCAAGTCTCAGTTAATGCACAAAGCTTTCCATGCCCTATTCCCCAGCTAGTCACTCATAGCTCTCAGCACTGGCTAAATACTGCTCTTATCTGTATTTGAGTTACTTGCAATAATTAACCTGATCCCAACCCAAACTGTTACTGTTGGAAAGCAGAGACACTCCCCTACTGATATTAATATATGGTCTCCAGTGCCTAGACCAAAGCAGCCCTTTACTAAATGCTTAAGGAATCCAATTATCAGATAGCTGATGCAAACATGGGGGAGGGCTCTCTATCTCAAATCTCTTCAGGCTACTAAATGCTCAGGTGGATCAGATGGTGAGTTCCCTTGGGGAATAGGCTCTTTTTATTTACTCTAAACCCTCAATGTCTGGCCAGAGCTTGGTAGTTAGCAGGTTCTTGGGGGGATTTTTGCTGAATTAATAAAAGGACAATTGATGGGATAAAGGCAGGAGAATTTTGATTATAATCTTTTTAGTCCACATAGTGATCATCAGCTAGAAATGAGAAAAGATATGTTTTCTTCTGCTTTCTGGGAAAGACAAGGAGGACTCTGAGGGAGCTTTCCAAACAAGACCCTTGAAAGGAGACCCTGGGAGGTCCATGGAGCAGGGCAGAAAGGGCTGTCCTAGAGTTTATGAAATGAGGTTCTCTATGTTGGGGTTTCCGGCAGAAATGAACCACTTATGACCTGTCCTAGCATTCTGTTCAACTTGTGCATCCACGTGGTATCCTGGGAGAAGAATGGAATTTAGAATCAAATCCTGGCACCTCTGTCTGCCTCCTGGCATCTGTCTGTGATTTGGGGTGAGTCTCTGGAGTCTGTGGGTCTTAGTGTCTTCATCAGAGACTTAATGCTTACTCACTGGAATGTCAGTGAGATGCTGTACGTAGACTGTACAGTGGAAGACACTTGTGAAATGTAAAATGTGTTAGCTTTACTTCCCTCCCCACACTCATGAACAGTGGCTCTGGCTCCTGCCTGGCTAACCATCCTGAATCCCCAGAGCCTCTTCCTTGCACCCTGGTGTATCTGATTTCAATGCCAGATGGGGGCAGGTTTAGGGATGCAGGTAGGAAGCAGCTTGAGAACCAGAGAACCGTGGAGAGAAATGGGTAAGGGGCTGCCTCTCAGGGTCTCCCGGTCTTCCAGGGCCCCTCTAAGGTTGCACTCTGCTGTCATACCAGGAAGTAAGGTCCTAGATGATCAGAGCCCTGAGATTCTACAGGTGGAGATGCCACACACACCCAGATGTGTGGGGCCTCTCTCACAGGCAGGGCAAGCTCCTGAGCTCCTCCCATCAGCTCTCTGTTCCCTTTGTTAGGGGAAGTACTATCCATCTGTCACTTCTGCCACCAGCCTACCTTTTTCTAGAATCTTTCAAACTCTTTGCCTACTCTCTATGAGCCCACCACTGCCCTCCATATCTGGACAAAAGAAAAGGTTGTGGAGATATGGCTCCACCAGCTGTGAAGAGTGTAGGAATCCACGCGTGCACGTGCATATGAACGAGATCTTAGGATCTGTGACTTAAATCTGTATATCAGTATGCCTGTGTGTCTGTGGACTCTGTTTTCTTGTTTGTAAAATTTCAAAAATAACATTGCTACTGACTCCCCAGAGTTGTTGTTATGGAGGTAAAATGAGATCAAGGAAGTGAAGCCACCTGTAAAGTGTAATATGGTCGACAATAATTTCAGCCTTCCTTACAAATTTACCTTGTGTCAGCTAAGTGTCTCGTGTATATGATTTTATTTTACCTTACCACAAAGTATACGTCATTAATCCTTTCATGGAAATTATCATTAACTCCAATTTACCCATAAGGAACTGAAGCTCGGGAGGTTACGCCTGAGTACTCAGAGCCATGAGAGTGAATTCAGTGGCAGAGCTGGGATGTGGACTAGGCCTGCCTGACCCCAAAGCTAAGCTCATCGCAGTGCACTCTGGCTCATTATTGTGAATAATGAGCTGTAGGTCTGCAGATCTATGTTATGTCTGCATCTGCATCTGCGGGGAGCCGGGAGGCCTCTTCTCAAAGCCTGCCGTAAGGAAGAATGAGAGTTCATTCTGTGAAGATGGCTGGCCTGGAGAGGTGGGGAGATAAGGGGCACATTGGCTGGGGATGAGGGGGAGTTCATGAGGCTGGCATGTATAGGAAGGCTGATCCCAGGCCCAGGTCACAGTCCCCTCTTCATTTCTGCCCTGCCCAGTCTCTGGGCCCCAGGCTACCATAAGCCAAGGCTCTTGGTAGCAGGACGGAAATATCATGCCTTCTGTGGGGCCCAGTGGCACATGTCTTGTAATCCTAGCTGCTCAGGAGGCTGAGGCAGGAAGGTTGCAAGTTCAAGGCCAGCCTAGGAAATTTAGTGAGCCCCTGTCTCAAAACAAAAAAACAAAAAGAGCTGGGGACCTAGCTCAGGGGTAGAGTGCTCCTGGGTTCAATCCCCAGTATTGCAAAAAAGAAAAGAAATGTCATGCTTTCTTATTACCTCTATGTGGTGGCTCTGCCAGGTATTTCAGGGCTCAAGAAAGAGACCAGGAAGGGACAGAGTGAGAGGAAAGGTGCAGCTGGACTAAACATCCTGCCTCTCTGGCAGCTCTCTGACTCTTAATGCCTTCCCCTGGTCTGATCATCCATTTAGGTTAGGCCAAGAAGACCCTACGCAACACTGATCACACCCTCCCACAAGCAGTTTCCCTCCTCATGCAGCACTCCCTCATGGACCTACAAGCTTTTGAACAAGGCACTCCTCCATCTAGGGTTCCCTTTGATATTCTCCTCCTCAGGAAGCCTTCCTTGACTGAGCCAAGCCAATGGAGGCCATTACAAGTAACACCTAGGTGCTTAGTTGGGTTTTCTTCATCTCTGTCTCTCCCTCTCTGTACTGGGTCTGGAAGGAGAAGTGAAGAGCATGAGGACCCCTCATTAGGATAGGAGTTCTCCAGGGCAGAAGTAGTACTTTCCAGGGTCCAAAATAGACGCAGTAAGGGAGAGCAACTGAAGGGAGGGTCTCCCCTAAGTCATGGTCCCTGGAACACCTGGTCCACGTGGCATTATAAGACGCAAGGTGATAGGCTGGCATCCTGTGTTCAGCTCAAATTCTTGCTCTCGGGGAAAGTGGGGGACCACGTCTCCATCATCCCACACTTTTCCTCTCCTTTCAGGAGAGCCTTGTGTCCACAGCATTATATCCTGAGGTATACCTACTCCTGGCTATCTCCCCATTTTAGTCCTAGAGAGGAAAAGCAAGTCACCAACCAGCCTTGAATCCTAGTCCTTTGGGGCCTTTACATACAAAGAAACCAGCTGCTGGGTTCCTCTAGTCCTCATTTATCCTGACACCTCACACTTATCCAGATCTTCACAGTTTACAGCTCCCTGTGCAGGGAGCAGCGAGGCGGCAATTGCTAAAAAAGGCTGGCGTCACTGTGCCACTTTATGGATGAGAAATCCCATGCCCGGGGTCGTGACCTCTTTAGGATCAAAATGACCCAGGTCTCCAGACTCCAGCAGCCCATTCAGACAACCTGTCACATTCTCACTCCTCTTCCTCAAAAAAAAAAAACCCAAAAAAACCCATCCTGGTATTCAAGCTCAGTTCCTCTCAGCTCCTCTCCCTAGTCCCCACTTCAGTGATTTCTGGTTACAGGGAGGGAAAAGAGAGGGAGCTTCGGAATAGATCCATTTGGAGGAAGAAAAGAGATAGGGACAAAAATCAATGGCATAGGGAACAGAGAGTCACAGGCAGAAAGGTTCCAAGCCAGAGACAAGCAGAACTGAGGCCGAACCATCTCCAGACCACAGATCGGGGAAGACAAAAAGATGGAAGGCCTGGAGAGAGGGGCAAGGGGCGTGTCAGGACTGGCCTCATTCCTGGGCCTTATGCAGGAGAGTCCCTTCATTATGCACATGGTCCCAGGGGTTACCATAGAGGGACATCTGCTCTGTGCCCCTGTGGGCTCCTTCTGGGAGCAGGGCTTCCAAGAGGCAAGCCCTCCTGCAGCTACAGCCTGGAGCAGACGCAGCGGGACCCCAGCCCTGGCCCTCTGGGGTTCAGCCCTCAGGTCCACTCCTTCCAGCCTAGCTCTCTGTTCCCTGAGAAGGCCCAGGTGAATCTGAGAGGAAGGGAGAGAAGGGGAGAGGGAGGAGGCAGCCACAACTAGAAGGGCCAGTTTAGAGGGAAAAGGAGCAAAGGGCCATTGCTGGGAATCAGAGGCAACGGACAGGGGTGGAAGGGAGGAGGGAGAGGCTCCCTGACCACCAACTCTGACTGCCACAAGAGCTGGGAAAGTGGGGGACCACGTCTCCATCATCCCACACTTTTCCTCTCCTTTCAGGAGAGCCTTGTGTCCACGGCATTATATCCTGAGGTGGGACTGGGTCCCTGGAGCGGCCTGGGCAGAGGCTGGAGAGAGGCCCACACAACCTGCAAGGCCACCAACTCACTAAACACTCTTCATCTGCATTTGTTTTTTGGAAGCCATTTAAGGAAGGAATTGTAGAGAGAGAACCAGGGAGAGAGCAGGACAGAGATGGAGCCAGAAATAGAGGGAGAAGCTGGGGAATTAAAGAGGGATTTAGAGAGCGGGAGAGACAAGGGTCTGGGGGCACTGAGGGGCCCCAGATCATTACTGAGTACGGTGAGTTTGGCCCTCCGGGAGCGCAGGGCGGCCTCCGTGGCCTGGCACTCGTAAGAGGCGTCGTCAGAAAGCTCAGCATCTGTGATCTCCAGGTTGTACTGTCCGGCGTCCGCAGAGCCTACAACCCGGTACCGTGGCCAAGCTGCAGAAACAGAAAGGATGAGGCCCAGCCTTGGAGCTGGGACCACCCTGTCCCCAAGGACTCATCCTCTCCCAATATCTCATCTCCTGCAGGACCCATGTTCATCCCGAGCCAGCATGTCTTCCTCTGCCCTCTCCTGGGGCACTGTTGGCAGGTGAGATCATGAAGTGCCAGACTCCATAATGTCAGGACCCCCCATGGTGAGACTGGGAACCATAAAACAGGAGGGGCAGACAGAGGGAGAGAGCAGAAGCCAGGGGAAAGCAGAAACGGGGAGATGAGCAGGAGCAGATGAAATCTCCAAAGCTGTTTGCTGACAAATGTCTTTCATAATGATAGCAAAAGGAGAGGGGGGAAAAAGGCAGCCAGCAGGGTGAAAAGCAGAGGGGGAGAGAGGGAGATTGTGTGGGCGCTACGAAATATAGGGCATCGCAGCACAGGCATGAGCTCACTGGGGGTGCCTCTGTGGGACTTGCAAGGCAGCGGGAAGCCTAAGGCAAGCCAAAGGTCTTGCCCTCGCCACTCACCAGGGGAGGTGTGGATGAGGTAGAGTTCTCCAGCTCCCTGAAGGAGCCCCTAACCAGAGTCCTGGTTCCTTGCATGGACAATGGCTGAATTCAGTGGTCCTCTCTATTCAGTCTCCCTTATCCTCCTTCCTGCAGGCTCCCACTCATCCCTGCCCATTCCCCTGCCCTCCCACCACCAGCTCCCTCCCATTATCTCCCTCTGTCCAGAGGCTATCGATTCTTCTCACTCCATATCTATTGATTTCTCTCTCTCTCTTTCTCTCTCCTAGTTTCTTTCTCTTTCCATCATCAATAGATGCACCAAACCTTTTCTACAGATTGCTCCACACAAATTTTCCCTACCTGGAATCCACAGCAAGTAATCTCAACCCCTTCAAAAATAATAAGAACAGAAATATACAGTCCATCCATACACCATTATAGTACTTTACAGCTAACAATGTGTTTTCACAAGGCACATTCTCTCTTTTCCTGCAAAACCCACAGATGCACTTTTGAAGGTAGGTACGCCTTCAAAGTGACTGGTAGGCCTATTTCACACTACAGTAAACCAAGACTCAGTGAGGGGAGGTGACTTTCCTAGAACACTCAGCTGGCAGGTGGCAAAGGCAGGACGACAGCCCAGATACCCTGACTCCTCACCTGTTCTGCCGAGTGGCCTTTCCGCAGGTCTCTTTACTTCCTTGGGAATATAGGAGGATTTTTTGTTTGTTTGCTTCTGACTGAATCATTATGTTTTCTTCAACACTGGCTACATAGCCAGTGCTTAATAAATGCTTGTTGAATAACTAAATGAGTGTTCAGGCTGGTGTTAAAATGAGATTTTGGCCTCTGAGCAAACATGGCCAGAATGAGGTTGGGGGGGGGGGTAAGGACTGGAGCACAGCCAGCCTGTGTGATGCATTTGAGGGACAAAGGAAGTGCTGGAGCTTGCCAGCTTACAGGTGATGGTACTGTGCCAGCATCTCCTGCTTGACCTGTCAGCCTGCAGCCCCTCACAATGTCTGTCTATCTTAGGCAGAAGTTTCTTGGTTTCCCTTGATCTCCCAGGCTTGGGGTTGCCTTTCCCCAGCCTCCACAGTGGGGAGGACAGGCAGAGATGCAGGGTGGGCAGGACAAAGCTCGGGAGGAGATGGAGAGGGGAGGCCAAGCTCTTCCAGAGGAAAAGAAAGAGAGTCAGCAAGTCTAAGCTGGGAGTGGGAATAGGGGCGAAGATGGGGCTATCTGGAAGCTGGGTGGCCCAGCAGTCCCACTCACCTTTGAGACCCTGGCCCATACCCAGGGCCAGCCCATCCTTGGTCCATTGCACGATCCCAGAGTAGTTGAGGAGCACACAGGGGAGCACAGCCCGCTGTCCGGCAACCACAGTCTGATCGGCTGGCTCCTGGCTGAAGCGGGTCTGGGTCCCTGGCAAAGCCAAAGTGGACATTGTGTAAGGAAACAAGAGGGTCTTCAACCAAGAGGCCACCCCTCTCAGGCTCCCATGCCCACCCCGAGAAAAGGCAGGCAGGAGACAGCCTCATGCCAGGGAGGGAGACCTTCTGGCCCTTGCCCCACCTCAGCACCAACCCAATCCTTCCAAGATGTCACGTGCTTGCCCTTTATTCCGTTCTCCCTCAACGACCCACGGGAGTGGGTTTCAGGAGCAGAGGTGCTTAGCAATCATAACTGTGGTGCAGTGTTATGTAAAGGCCTTAGAGATGGGTCTGGCCCAACCCTCTCATTTTGCAGAGGAAGACACTGAGGTCCAGGGAAAAGAGGATCTTAACCACAGGCACCCAGTGAGTTAATAATCAGGCTGAGGTGAAAGCTCTGCCACTGTCCTTCAGGTCCTGGGCTATTCCTCTAAGACTCCACCCACTGCCTCTCCACACACCCAAGTTCATGCATGATGCATTTATAATGAAATCTTCTGGTGATGCTGCAGTTTAGCCCTCACCCCCTACCAGGTCCTCGGGACTCAGACCCATCCATACACATGAATACACCACCATGACTCCTCTTGGACACATGTTGTGAGCCAACATGTATGCAACTATGCCAGGCACGATCTCCCCATGCATGCATCCAGCAAGTACAGAAGGATCGATTCTACAGAAGGATAGATTTGTCCATGTGCCATATGTGTGCATAGAAGCTTCCTGGGTGGGGACTAGGTCCAAAACAAAGTAGCTCTGAACCCACTTTTTGGTATACAATCCCTGATCCATGTATTTACCCCTTTATTCAAGTACTGGGGTACTAGGGTGTACACACAGACACACCTATACACACGCAGCTTCCTGCACTGTGAGAGGCGAGAGGCCGTGTGACTTTGTTCCACTCTCTCTCCACTCTCCCTCCGGCTGCGAGAGCTACACATGGTTGCCCGGCTGGCAGCTCGGCCGGGAGCATTTGATTAGAGAACTGCAGAGTAATTGCCTTTAATTGTGGAGCCTAAATGGAGCAGGGAATTGGATTGCGGGTTTCTTCTCCCCCACTGCTCCCACCCACCCGCTCACTCGGTTGCTGGTTGGCCCCACAGCCCTGGGCACCACGCAGAGCTGGAAGAGCTGCGGGCGTCAGTTTCTTTTGCTGGGCTTTGGGGAAAGGAGAGGGGAGGAGATGGAGAGGCAGGAGGACAGCAGAGGGAAAGGTCTCGGCTTCTTTACCGTGCTTCTAATCGGTCACACCAAGGTAACCAAATCAGCTTTCCCCAGGCCCCTCCCTCTTCTGTCCCTCCTAGTTCCCCAAGTTTGCAAAATCCCCGAATCCAATCCTTTCCAAACTCATCTTCCCCAAATTTTTCTGACCTACTGTTGCTTCCGTTTGTAAAATGTAGCTCACCTCTCACCATCTCACCACTTCAGCACCTCTTTCCAAGCCACTGCTGACACCTCTAGTTTTTTGTTGTTTATGTTTTTTTCCAGTGCTTCTAGGGCCTTGTATGTGCTAGGCAAGAGCTCTGCCACTGAACTGTAACCCCAGTCCCAGCATCCATCTTACTACCCCCCCCTTTTTTTGGTGGGCCTAGCACTTGCTAGGCAAGCGCTCTACCCCAGCCCTCTTCCTTTTTTTCTCCTCCAGCCGCATTTTTTCCCTTTTTCCCAAATCAGCTCCACATTCCTGCTTCCAGGAAGCAGGAAGCCCTCCTGAACTCATGCTTGGCTCCTTGGCCATCCCAGCTAGTCCCAGGCTCAGCCTTGTTGGTACAGCTCTATCTATAGGGCAGGATTTCCTCTCTCATGCTATCAGGGCTTATGCCCATGTTTTTGTGTATCAGAAGATCCAGGGGAATAGGTGGATGGGGTGTCTGTCCCATCTGTTTTTCAGGAATAAGAACCTCTCTCTCAAGGCCAGGGGCCATGCTCTGTCCTCCCTCTGAGTCCCCGGACACTGGACATCCATCCACATTGGTGTGGCATACATAGGGGGCTGAGAAGCAGGTTGGTGGCCAGAGGATGATATAATCTCAAGCAGCCTTTTCACTCTTGGTTAAATGTACCCGTTCAGCCCTTTGGATGTGCAGGGGACCAGGAAATTAGAAACAGGGTCCTTCTCCCATACTTGTGAACAGCTCCCCACCTCTGCTGTCCTGACTTCTCCTAAAGAAGGAAAGCCTCATTCACATTTTGAAGGAAGAGGGTGGCAGGTGCTGAGATCCTGGGGGAAGGGTGGGTCAGGTGAGCAGCCAGCATTATTAATTCAGGCATTGCCCTCATTATTATTCAAATTTATTCATATCCTTGCGCATTTCTCCAGTGCAGCTACATACTGCAAACTCCACACTCGTGTTTCTCCTTCCTATGGCCCCTGGAGCCCCAGTCAAGGGCTTGAGAGTAGGGTGGTCAGTGAGCTCTGGCTTAGAGATGGAATTTAAGTCCATAGTTTTCCTGCATGGAGCCTGCACACTCTGGTCTCTTGTTGACGTCTCCAGAGGACAGTGAGCAGCTGGCTCCTTGTCCACTTGGAGTGAGGTGGTGGTTGACCCTGTGACAGGATGGAAGCACTTGGAGTCAGAGTTAGGGGACGAGGATGGATTTTGTAGAAGTGAGGAGTGGGGCGTCCTTGGGCACATCGGGCCTCCACTTACTCATCTGCATAATGACAGGTCCAAGCAAAACTGCAAAAGTCCCTTTCTGCTCAAATCCTAGGAGCACAAGTGTAGGAAAGATAGTGTGGCTTACATTGTGTCTCTGGGGCTTCCTAACCCAAGGACCTTGGCCAAGTGACTTACCTACTAAGCTCCATTTCCTCCTTAGTAAGTTCAGGAAAGATGATGCCTACTCCAAGACAAGGGATAGATGCCACACCTGATACAGTCCCTTGCATGAACCCACTGAACGATACCTATTATCACTATTTACTGCGAGCAGTTAGACAACTGGAGGGGCAACAGGAAACCTGAGCAGGCACATGATGAAGAAGGTAGTTCTTTCTGAGGATTTGGAAGTAAAATTCACCCTTGGTTTAGGCCTGGTTGAAACAACTTACTCTGGAAAGAAGGGAATGGAAGCAACAACTCAGCAGAGATTCCAGACAGGATGGAAATAAAGTGGTCCCAGAATTTAACTCCATGGAAATGTTACCTAGATCTGACCCTGAAAGTCACAAGCAATGTTTCTTGTCCCAAAACAGCCCTTGAAGTCAAGATAGTGAGTGAGATAGAGTCTAGACACCCCAAGTGGTATCTACGCTGGCTCATGATTAGGAGAAAACCCCAAGAATGACTTCACCACGTCCTATTCTCTCTACTCCACACACTCCACACCAGGCACCTGTCATCCCCTCCTGCCCTTGCACAGGCCTTGGGGGCAAGCACATTGTTCCCTCCAGCTCCTTTGGGATTCAAAGAGTCAGCTCCTCTGGGAAGTCTTCCATGACCTGCCTGCATTCCCTCAGAGCACCTTTACACTTATTTTTCAGTCCCCCCAGGCAATCCACAGGTGTTCAGAATAAGTCTGTCCATTGACAGAGTATGATGGGACAAATGTCCAAGTCACCAGTTCTGCCCTGTGGAACTCCATAAGGGAAAGGAGGCAGAGCATTCCCTACACCCCAGGTAAGGCACACAGAGGCAGAGGCAACACAGGAGCAGAAAGGAGACAGTACCCTCTCTCTATAGCGGAAGGAAGAAGAGTGCTCAGGCAGGACTAGGAGTGAGTCTTGGGAAGCTCCCAGAAAAAAATGAAAGTGGAGTGCAGCTGGGAAGGTAGAAAAAACAGACTGGAAGGTTCTGTTGCAGTGAGAAGGTGAAGGGAAGTGGAAGAGGGGAAGAGAACACCTGGAAAGTGAACAGGGGGTGCAGGTGTCAGACAGGGCCCAGCAGCTCATTAGTAGGAAGGGTAGAGGGGCCTGGCTTGCCTTTGGAGACACAAGGTGCGGTGTGTCCTTGAGTGTGAAGGTGTCATGAACCCAGAACTCATGGCTTAGTGCATGGCATGTGCACATATCCAAACACATTCCCAATGTCCTGAGTACCTTGTCTTCTGCCATCTATTTCAGAGCAGAGACTTTCCTGGACCCACTTAGCACCTGTGCCCACTTCAGGAAATAAAGCCAGCACCCAACAGCAATGCAGGATAACTGTGGGCTGTAGGATTAAGAGTCAGGGGAGGGAACCACAAAAGGTCTGACTGCAGACAAAGAGGGAAAATAGACCATCCTCCTGTTACAGCATCAAATCAAGGGCCTCCCCTCTGGGGCCAGCATGCTTCTGCACATGTTTTTAAGTGAATTCCAACCCGCTTTGATGTTCTTCCTTCCTAGTCTTCAGACATAACAGTTGTGTTGAACTCTTCAGCAGCCATTGTGAAGGCAGGTGGAGAAAAACTGTACACACATGTGCAGGAGCATGCATACAGGTGCGCACACATCCCAAAGGGTAGGCAGACGGAGACGCAAATGCCACTGAGAAAAGCAGACACACAGAGGGAGAGCAAAGGAGACTAGAGGAAGGAAATGGAGCTCTGGATTAGAAAGAACTCAGGATGGAAAATGCACGTGCTCGCCCCAGGCACCATGTAAAATCCATGAGGCAAAGATGCCAGTGAAGTGATACAGACCCAGACCAAAACAGAGAAGGAAGATGGAGAGATGGAGACCAAGAGAAAGTCCAAGAGAGGTGGGCAGTGGAGGTGTGTGGATCGTGGCAGGGAGGATTCTGCTCAGTCCTTTCCTTCAGAACAAGTTACTAGGGGTGGCTACTATGTGACACTAGGGGGGTCTCAGGCTCTGGATCCACTTCCCACATTGTATCCTCTGTCTTCACCACCAGAATGGGAGATTCCTGGAGGCTTAGCCAGGGTTTGCAGGAAGGCGATAGCTGCATAGGGTGAGCAGGGTAGAGGAAATCAGAGTCTGAAGGGCCTCAAGCAGGAATTGGAAGTGCACCAGACGATACCACGGGAGCTCCATGCTTCTTGCCAAGTTGAGGAAAGGTGGCAGCTGGGGAACCCAGATCTCCCACCAGCTGCCCCTCTCCCAGATCTCCCCGCTTTCAGGTGAACTCATGCCCTCTCTGCCTGACCCCAGTAACACAAAGCTCTTCTAGCCCAAGACTTGGAAGGGTTCCCTTCTCTATTCTCCTAAGGCATTGTTTGGGCTTCTGGTTATAGCACTTATCACAGCTTGCCTTGGATTAAAAGTTACTCATCTGTGTGTTTCTGTCTCCCTAGCTCTCCCAGGAGCCCCAGAGAGCAGAGATGCTTTGATTTACTTTTCTTGCCCCTTTAGCTCCAGCAATGCTCCACCTTTTCTCTCTCGCTCTCGTTTTTTTGGTACTAGGGATTGAACTCAGGGGCAGTTAACCACTGAGCCACATCCCCAGCCTTTTGTGTGTGTGTGTGTGTGTGTGTGTGTGTGTGTGTGTGTGTGTGTGTGTGTTTTATTTTGCTGAGGCTGGCTTGGAACTGGTGATCCTCCTGATCAGCCTCCTGATCCACTGGAATTATAGGCATGTGCCGCTGCACTCTGCTTCCTCTTCCTTCCTTCCTCTCTCCTCCTTCTCCTTCTCCTTTCTACTTTCTACTTTCTTCTTTGATGAGGTTTGAAACCACGGTCACTCTACCCGTGAGCTACATCCCCAGCCCATTTTGGTTTTTATTTTGAGACAGGTTCTCACTAGGTTGCCCAACTTGGCCTCACACTTTTGATTCTCCTGTCTCAGCCTCCTGAGTAGCTGTCTGGCAATGTTCCTTAATAATAAATACTTCAAACCCTAAGATGCTGACTATATGCCTCAGTGCCAGGCACCGAGGCAGATGCCTTACAGAAACTGTTTCTAGCATTATACTCACTCCATCACATAGTGGCAGTTATTACTTCCTTTTCTTTTTTCTTTCTTAATTTTGTTTTGTTTTGTTTTGTACTGGGAATTGAACCCAGGGCTTTGCAATACTAAGAAAGCCCTCTACTACTGGGCTATATCCCTAGCCCTAATGTTTCCATTTTATTTTTTTAAAAAAGGCAATAAGGCTCAGGAAACTGAAGATGTAACTGTTAAAAGGCAGAGATAGGATCTGAACTCAGGGCTCTCAGCTACAGAACTCTTACTTTTGGCATTATGCCATGCTATAGCATATCCATTTTCCTGAATGAACTAGATTCATGGCCTTTGCCCCAAAGAGAACTACTGGTGTCCCCTAAATTGTATCCATCTGCCATTTCTGACCTCTACTTTATAGCTTAGACTTCCATCTCCACTCTGTTTATCTCCAGTGAGGGCAGTGATACTCACATCCAGGGCTGACCAAGGCCCTATAACCATACAGGACTTGCCCTGCAGCTGCCACCAACAAAGGAGAAGCCTTGATGTAAATGCCCCTATGTGAAAGGAAGAGTGGCAGCCAAGGCCAGAATGACCATCAACAGTATCCAGAGACATTTCAGTGTGTCACAAAATGCCAGCCTTTGAGTCATCAGTTGCTCATAGCAGTAGTAATAACAAAAAATATTCCCTGCATATGAAGTGCTGGCTACTGTGCTAAGTACTTCACTGATAAATACACAACTACCCAATGAGATAGAGGCAATTATAACTCCTAAAAGGAAACTGAGTCTCAGAGACATGAAGCAACCTCCCTCCTGTCAATCAACTGATAAGTATTGGACACAGCAAATACACCAAGGGACCAGAACTCCCGGCTCCACCTGTAATGTCACCTCAGTGGCATGTCTACTGCTGTCTTCCTCTGGGATCTCCCATCTCAGACTCTGGCCACTGCACAAATCTGTCCCAGAGGCCTCTCTGCCTCCCCTTGAGTCTGTCCCCTCACCTGGATACACTTTCCTGTTCCTCAGCACCATCTCACTGCCCCTTCTCAACACTGACCTTCATGGGACACAAGCCTTCCATCTCTGTTCTCCAACTTCCCCCTCCATCCTCACAGCACTGGGGTACAGACTAAGCCAATCTTTGGGTCTGAACACATCTCCTGTACCCACTAATCCTGGGGAGGACTGAGAGGTCAAATTTCATTTTTTGTTTTATTTGTTGTTTGCTTTTGTGATGCTGGGAATCCAATCGAGGGCCTGCCTCATGCGTGCTGGGCAAGAGCCCTACCACTGAGCTATTCCCCCACTCCTCAAATCTCATTTTTAATTGAGAACTAGGAAGTAGTCTCTAAATCTTTCATGGGATGGAAATACTTACAGTCTCACAGAGTCATACACTTTTTTTTTTTTGAACTGGAGATTGAACCCAGAGGTGCTCTACCATTGAACCACATTCCCAGCCCTTTTTATTTTTAATTTTGAGACAGGGTTTTGCTAAGTTGCCAAGGCTAGCCTTGAACTTGCAATCCTCCCGCCTCAGCCTCCGGAGCAAAAGCTGGGATTATAATGCTCTACCATGCCTGGCTAGTCCCATACTTCATATGTGTACCACAACACTCAAGCACACACATTCATTCACATGCCCATAGGTGCACCCTCCTGCATCTTTACATTTTAGTATACATCTGCCTCTGCACCGTGGGCACCCATCTACTCTGTGTCCTGGCACGCGTGCCCCTGTGGTCATGTTCCCAGAGCCTTGCCTGCCAGGCTCAGAACTGGAGAGGGAGTGGGGCCAAGCACATGAGAAGCCAGGGAGCGGGGCAGCAGGAGAGAGGATGGTGGAGGCCAGGCCCTGTCTCCCTGGATTTATCAAACGAGCAGTAATGAACCCCCTGGGCTGGAGCAGTCCCTGAGCTCTCCACTCCAGATCCTGCTGCTGGTTCAAAGGGAAGCCTTTGATTCGCACCGACAGCTTTCAGATGGAACTAAATCTCTCCACACGCCACTCTCCCTCCCTCTCTCCTCTCACATCTCCGCTTTCCCCTACCCCCACTGGACTCTCCCCACGCCCAGTCAGTCCTCTCCTGCTCCATGAAAAATACAACAGCCAGAGAGCCCCTCACATTGGATTCTCCTGAAGAAAAGAGGCTTTCACTTCTGTGGGTTGGGCCAGCAAAGGGGGAAGGAGAAGAGAGAGTGAGTCTTCTGGATGGAGGAGGAGGGAGGAAAGGAGAAAGAAAGGGAGAGAGCTGGGCTGGAGCTGGGCAGAGTAAAGACAGGAGAGAAAGGCAGAAACCCTGGCCAGGCTGTGCCCACGGAGGCTGACCCTTAAGCCCTTAGGTCTGTGCCCACCCAGCTGACCAGGCAGGAGGGCTCTGGTCTAGGTCTGTTGATTTTGTCTTATACAGGGCCCAGCCAAGTCCTATAATGTCAAAATCTGATGTGACTGTCTTTAGAGACTGTCAGCCACTCCTTCGACAGATAAGACTTCAAGGATCAGGAAACTCCATTGCCTGGCTCAGAGGAATGTCTGAGTAGTTGTGAGATACTATGTATATCAGGTGAAGAATCCAAAATGACAAACGGCACCCCACCCCCCCACCCCCCGCAACAAGTCCAAATACTCCAGGACTAACATCACCTCCACACTCCTGCCCACCAGGAGCCTGGCTTCATTTTATGGTGCAAGTGGAAAAGATACCAGGCAGTAGGGAACACAAATGCCCTGGATTGGCTCTCCCTTACCACCCTCTCCCTTTCAGGAAGCGCAAGCCACAGGCAGAGGACCCAGTTTCTCCTCCCTCACCCCAACATGATTGGCCACAGCACCCCAATGTCCATCTCTAAGGCTGGGGATACAGGGAGGACGGCCAAAGGGGACTCTTTCCAGGGACCAGATGGGATTTTACAAGTGCCACAGGCCGGCCTGGTTTCCTTGCATTTGAGTGGACACAGGGCTGGCTGGTGTTCACAGTGACAGTGCAAATGGATTTACTAGCCTGGGCCAGTGGATTAGTCACTCAAAGAGGAAGGAATTGAGCCCTGAAAAAGGCAAGGAGATGAGCCGGCACAGCCCTGCCAACGAGGGGCAGAAGTCCTCTGGGCCAGAAGTCAGGAGATGTGGGCATATCTGGGTCCTGACTCCGCTACCAACCAGCTATGTGACTTTGGGGAGGGGAGGTCATGTCTTTCCTCTGGATCTCAGCTACCCTAAACTGTAAAAAAAGGGAGGAGCTGAATAACTTGGCTCCCAAGAATCTTCCCAGATCTGATGTCACAAGATTCTTTTCCTACGTCCTGCTTGCCCAGGGCTTCAGCAAACCTTGAGGACAGCCTGGCAGGTGGTTTGCTCTGGTAATCCCAGCTACTGGGGAGACTGAGACAGGAGGATTGCAAGTTTGAGGCCAGCCTTGGCAACTTATTTTGAGACTCTGTTTTATTTTAAAAATTAAAAAGGCAGGGATGTAGCTCACTGGTAGAGTGTTTGCCTAGCATGTATGGGGCCCTGGGTTCAATCTCCAATACTGGGGCAGTGGGGGAGGGGAGATGTGAGGATATTCCTGAGGTCTCAGCACCATGTCCTTTCACCTTCAGACAAGGGTATAAGAGGGAGGTCTGTGGGTTTGTGGCAATAGGACAGTAGCAGAGAAGACTTGGATGGGGCATCCCAGCAAAAAAAAAAGAGAAGCCACTGTTTTCCTCTGTAAGTCCCCATTAGAGCTCCTCACATTCCCTCCACTGGGCTCATGGCAGGTGAATGGAAGAGACAGGCAAGCCTGGGTCTCTGAAGCCACCTGCCAGCCCAGGTCTACTCACAAGGACACTGAGCTCCAAATGAAAAAGACTGGCAGGTGTGGCTGGAAGCACTCCCACCTGCCCCATTTGGGCCTCCAACCCCCAGGCACCTGGGCCAGACCTGATCTGACAGCTCTATGCAAATGTGCCCTGGCAGGGGACCTTGAGAATGTTTTATGAGAAGGACAATAGCATGGTGAGCCCAAGAGAGGTTGGCTGTAGCGAGTATGACAGGCGGGAGCAGAAAGAGGGTGGCAGGGCTGGTGGATGGTTCTGTAGAAAACCCGAATTTCCATCTGGCTACAGTGGGCAAGGGAAAAGAGGTGGGGGCAGGCAGGTGGCAGGCCAGGACTTAGCTCATCCGGAGACAGAGACTAAGAGGACAGAGGAAAGAGAACAGAAATTAGGACAGAGACAGAGAAGGCTGCAAGAGATGAGGGAAGGCACAGAGCTGGGGAGGGAAGGCAGGCAAGAAGGGGGACCATCTGCCCCCCTGCATCAAGACCCCACATTTACTTCACTTCATCCATGCAAGCAGCTGGGTGAGAGCCAACCCCTGCACTGCCTTCTGTCTCAGAGCGCACAGAGGGAGGAAAAAAACAACAGAGATGCAGGACAGTGGAAAAGATGCAAAGCCAGAAGGAGGGCCAGAGCTGGAGCTCAGCAGCAGGGCACTTGCCTAGCATGCGCTCCGAAGGCCAGGGGTTTGATCCCCAGCATCACCACCACCACACAAAAAAGAAGACAAAAAGAACAAAGAAAGGGTGGAAAGAAGGCATCTTAGAAAGTAGAGGGCAAAGTAGATAAAAAGAGAGCTGGTGGTAGGAGGAGTGAGCAAGAAGCTGCAAGAGACCATTTTAAGGTCAGGTAAGGAAGGAAAAAGGAAGGATGAGGTAAGGTGCACTATGGTATGAAAGAGACAGATTGGGAGGCTGAGGCAGGAGGATTGCAAGTTCGAGGCCAGCCTGGGTAACTTAGCGAGACTCTATCTCAAAATCAAAAATGAAAAGGGCTGAGGATGTGGCTCAGTGGTTGGGTATCCCTGGAGGTTCCATCCCCAGTACAAAAGGAAGAAAAGAGAGAGAGAGGAGGACCTGAAAGACAGGATCACCAATATAACACCCTTTTTATTTTGAAGTAACAGAGGAACAGTGAGGAAGGGAGGTGTTTGTGGTGGGCATGTTCCTAAGGACACTGGGCACATCCCAAAGCCTTCTCCTCCTGCACTGGGGCAAGATGTAAGTGAGGACTCTCTCCCCAGAATTGCTCCTGCAGTAAAAGAAGGAATAAAGGAGAGGCCACGAGAGAAGAATTGTGGAGGAAAAGGACAGGAAGATGGATAAAAAATAAGAAGAATCAAGAACAAAAAAGCAATGAGACCATCTGTGAGAGGGAAGTGAGAATAAAGATAAGAAAGGCCAGCAGAGCGGGGGGAGAAATTGGAGAAGGCCCAGGGAGGTGATGGTGAGAGGGCACGCAGGCTGGGGCTCTGCAGGCACAGGGTGGAGGCTCTCTGGCCTCATCTAAAGGTCTTGAGCTTTTAAGTCAAAGAAAAAGAGTGAAATCCTTGAGAAATAGAAAGGTTTATGAAAGGATTAGCCAAGGAGCAGGAGAAGAGAAGGTGGTGGGCTGTATCAGGAACAATTTAGAAGGCAACCGAGGTCAGGGTCCTTGCATCTTCCACAAGATGAGACTGGTTCCGGTTCCACTAAGCCACTCCCTCCCACAAGCATCCTCAAGGGGCTCTGACTCCTGCCCTCTGAAGATCCAGGATAGTTACCTCTTCATGTCCTGCCTTCCTGCCTCTCCCTGGGCAGACACACCTTTTCCTGGGCCTTGTCCCATTTCCTCCTCCACCAGGGCCACACGCTCTGGGCCCTCCCTCAGCAGATGGGCACACCGCCTGCCTGCAGCTCCATAATTAAGACAGTGCCAGTTTGCTATGAAAGCATCCCTCTGCCCACTTAAAAATTTTTAGTTACCACTGTTATGAACAGAACTTGAAAGTACAGCCAGAGTGGAGCCAGAATGGTACCTCTGAGTGCCCCCCAACCTGCTCAAAGCCCAGGAAGAAACTCAGGCTGGGTCCAGCTCTCTTCCACAGAGCTCTCTTGGCACTTTTAGGAGCAGTCTCCTGAGTAAACAGCCTCAACACAAAGAGATCCAGGATGCGCTGGGCAGCAGTGAGAGCATTCTCTACTCTGGGACTGAAAGAGCCAGAAGGAAATCCAGGTCTTCTAATACCAGGCTCCTAAGGACACTTCTCTGCTTCTAAGTTCAATGAGGTTTTATGTTACCATAGCCCTACCTCCACCTTCTCCATGGGGCTGGGGAGAAGCAGTAGATCCAGATGTAGATATTATTCTCCTTCCAGAATCTGGAATCCATCATCACAGATGACTTTTCAGGTTTCTCTAGCACTTCCAGGTGGACCATCTGAGCCTGTGAGCCAGATGAGCAACCAATATGGGAAGAGGCCTGGGCTCTGATGAATGCTCTCCACAGAGGCACCTGGCTCTCCACTAATGCCTCTGTGAACATCCAACCTGACAGGCACTTTACAAGCCCATAGCCCAGGTGTGTCCTCAGGCCCCATGACTGCACCTTCCATACTAACTACAGGCCAAATGTTAGTGTCTGTAGATCCCAGGGAGCAGATATTTTTACTCACATAAGAACTTTCTGGTAGCAGGTCACTGTCCAAGATAAAGCTAGATAACCACCTGACAGCCATACTCCAGAAGGTTCTTGATAATATTTAGGATCCTTTTCAATTATGGTGCATTATGATTCTATTTACATCTATATATTTTCTTCTTACTTCGGACATTTGCCCAAATAATCAATTCATGACAGTTTGTTCAATCAAGGTGGACTTACTTGAAGCTTAAAGGAGGGAATTCTGAACATTTTGAAGGGAAAAGAATTGGTCAAAACACATTCTGAGATGGAAACTGAAGGTAAAGTTGTATGTAAAATCTTCGTCCCACGGCAACTAACCAAGAAACTTCAACATAATGGTGACAGAACTTGAACATAATAGTACTGATGTAGACCTGTGGTCTCATTTGTAGCTATCCTGTATTTTATTCTGGCTCCTTTTAGAGATGATTAAATGGTAAACTCCTGGAAGCAATAGATGTAATCTTAGTGGTACATATTCTAAAATGACTGGTACAATACAGCTTTGCACACCATGAGTGCTCAATAAATGCTTATTATTTTGTTATCTGCACTAATACTTATGGATAAAACAGAGAAGTCCACTCAATTTAATAGACATTCATTTATGTAACAAATATTGAGTGCATGCTACATATGAGGCACTGTCCCAGACCCTGACTGTGAAGGCAAGCACAGCATTTCTTCCACACCTGGTAGGCATCCCCAAATATCCAAGCAACACAGTGTGACGTGCACTGTGGTAGAGCTACATGGAGAAAAGTGCTCAAGGTGATGAAAAGAATCCTAGAGGAAGTGATGTCTGTGCCAGGCTCTGAGGGATGGGTAGGAGTCATCCCAATGAGAAGGGAGAGTGTTCTCTGAAGACAGAGGGCATGGGCAGCAGTGTGAAATTGAGAAAAACATAGCCTTCAGGATCCTAGAAATAGCTCAGCCTGGTGGAGTCTTGGTAAGCCAGACGCCATGATCTCTAGGATGGGCATGCAGGATTAACAGGAAGTTGTCTCTGCTCTCACATCTTACCAGGGGATATGAGTTAATAACAAGCTAAGTGCTAAAAAGCTCTACCAGTGTCATGCTATACAGTAGTGACCAATGCTGAGGATGAAATCAAGGTGGGCTTGGTGGTGGCACCGACCTCAACCACCTAAACACTCTTTTGAAATCGCTCTACCACTGCCACCCTTTTTCTTGCTAAACTGCCAGGCTGGTTTCAAACTCATGAACCTCCTGCCTCAGCCTTCTGAGTTGCTGGGATTACAGGTATGTGCCACCACACCTGGCCACAAATATTCTTAGAAGCATAGATAGGGGGTCTTACAATCTGAATGGATACTTGTTGAATGAACATCTTAATGGAGTTTGTTAAACGGTCAAATAAACTACATTTTGTCACGTGTCTGGCTTCTAAACTGGTTGTTCCTCAGCTAAGACCCGGACCTTGTTGGCCTTTGTCTGCTCTAAACCCTTTTTGTAGCCATACACTTGGTGGCTTTTTTGGTCTGTATGTATATAACATGTGCAGTACATTCAATATACACTTACTGATGAGAATTGCATCGAGCCTTCAAAACAAGAAGGATTTTAGCAGCCAGAGAACTGAGGAAAGGGTATTTCAGACAAAGGAAACAGCATGAGCCAAGACATGGAGACATGAAAGTCCAGTGAGCAGTTGGAAGTGGCTGGGATTCAGGCACATAAAGAAATTGGAAACAAGATCAGACATCTTTAAACATTTAACACTTTCTCTTTCTGGGCATTCCTCAGTTTCTGCCGTCCAAAAACTTCTGAGCTATTGAGAGTGGACATAGAGAAGTCCAGATTCATAAAGAGAAAAGTGGAGACTGTGGCTGATACCAGTTGCAAAAGCCATGTGTCAACCTAGTAGGGTTTGGGGATAGATTTGAGAAGAATCAGAAGGAATAAGGCTGCATCTGGTGGTGAGTCTGGGTGTGCATGGGTGGGGGGGAGGGGTAACGTGTGCACCGGTTGGCATGTGTCTAGGTAAGCATGTGTTACTACACATCTACATACAAATATTCGTATGTAGTCATCAAAAGGAAGAAGAGGACACTTTCTGCCTATAACCAGGACATGCTAGGCTTTTCCAATTAATCTCCATTAAAAAGATCTCCCGCAAAGGTGCTTCTAGAAGCCCCAAGTTGGGGTCATCTGGATCAATCCTGTGTAAAGTAAAAGCAGTTCCAACCAGCTGCTGAATCGATCCATCTAACTTGGTTCATTCTACATGTGCAAGGGGCACAGAATGTTAATTTGCTGCAGGGAGCTGAGGGAGCCTGGAAGTGGAGCCTCCATAATTAATGGCTATAAGAGCAGGGGCTCAATATGGTGGCATTCAAGAAGCAGCAGGCTTCACAGGGAAGGGAGGGCCCAGAGGCAGGCCTTCAGGGTTGATGACTCCAGGGCTAGGAGCCACATGGGGAACTCTGGGCTTTTTGTATCTGCTCCTGATCTTTCCTGTTTTGCTTGCCAGGTGGAACACAATTGCCCTAAGAGCAGAGGAGGACCAGGAAGACCCAAACCATTCATCTTAACCACCCTCAGAAGTTTTTAGAACATTGATGGGGGGTATAGTGGCAGTGACCAATTGCAAAGCCATGGCAAGAGTCCATGAGAGGCTTTTTCTTCAAGATTATGCATACTGGCCAGGCAGGGTGGCACACGCCTGTAATCCCAGCGGCTTGAGAGGCTGAGACAGGAGGATTGCGAGTTCAAGTCCAGCCTCAGCAATGGCGAGGCACTAAGCAACTCAGTGAGACCCTGTCTCTACATAAAACACAAAATAGGGCTGGGGATGTGGCTCAGTAGTCGACTACCCCTGAGTTTAATCCCCGGTACAAAAAGAAAAAAGATATGCATACTGACTTGATGGCTGTTTCTGAGAGCGCATGAAAGCAAGGACAATTTGGTGACCTTATTTCTGTAAGGAGGCAAGAGGTTGGCAAAAGGGAGAGCAACCTTCTTGTATTTATGCCAGCCACTCTGCTATCTCCTACCAGACCCACACCCATCTCGGGTCTTCAGATCACCCTTGTTCAGGCAGCATCCTCATGCAGCATCCAGCAGGGCCTGGATTTCCTTTCCAATCCAAACCAGCCATTCAGCCTGGGCCTTTGTCAGGCTTTCATGCATGCCTTTCACAACTGTTCTACTCATCAAAATACTTCTCTGATCTGGACACCCAACCTTGCTCACTTGCCTCTTTGTCCTGTGTCAGTACCTCTCAGTCTCAGTACAGCCCGGACACCAGAGGAAGAGCCAGAAGCATGTTACTGATGAAGATTTTACCTAAAGTTTCATACAAAGCTGCAGAAGGTGCTTGATGGGAGAGTGGCAATGAGGATGCCAACACCCAGGGAGAGGAGAAACCCTGAGAAAGTGCCTGCCTTTCCTCCATACTCATTCTTTGCATCTCTGCTTCCTTGCTTCCATTTTTGATCTCCCTGTATTGCTCCTGCCAACACCGCTCCAGGGCAATGGGGAGGAGGTCTCTTCTCCCCCCACCTCTGTTGTCCCTGCTCTCTGCAATAACCTAATGATTTCTCATTTCACTGCCCAGCCCTCCATACCAAGAGGCTCCCTTTGATTGCTTGTGACACCAATCTCACAACAAATTTAGCACCTCGTTTCCTGGATGAGCCAATATTCCCCCTCGATTATCTCCCGGAGAGGGGGACAGGGTGACGTGAATTCCAACAAGCAGCCCCTGCCTCCCCTGGTATCAGAGTCAATCAAGCTCAAGTCTTCCATGGATAGATGAGAGGTAGGTTCTCCAAGAGCAAAGGAAGGGCTGAGGAGGGGACAGGACATAGAGAAGCCTGCCGAAGTCAGGTCCTCAGTGGGTTCACATACAGAATTCTCAGAAATGGAAGGTAGGGAAGGGAGAAATGTGATCTTTCCTTAGAGAGTTTTGAAATTTCCTTCCCATTACCACTCCTGATCCTGGTATTTCAACCAGTCATCCTGGACACTCTAGGCTTGGGGACAACCTGGGAGTCATGCTGTTTTACCTGGAATGAAATGATGAGAAGAGACACTTCCTGCCTCATGCTCCACTCCAGCATTCCTCCACATCTCCAACCCATGGAAATAACGTTCCTAACAGAATCCCTTGCTTCCTCCTGACTGGGTGGGCAAGGATTCTTTGAGGGCTCTGTCCCACGTAACTGATGAGAAGGAGATGATGAGGAATTTCCCCTGACCAAGAGGCAGCGGAGGAAGCCAGGCTGGGATGGGAGTGTCCTCTGAAGGGAGTTAATAGAAGAAAGAGCAGATTGAAAGAAGAGAGGCAAGGGGGCTTCTGCCCTGACCCAGGAAATGAGTGAGAGGGGAAAAAGGAGGGAGTGACAAGAAGGTGTTGCTTTAAAGGCAAAAGGGGAACCTAGGAGAGGCCAGCTCCCCAGAGAATGGTGAAAACTCAAACTCACTGAAACCAGAAGGGTCCCACATGCCCGATAAACAGAAGTGTGAGAACCCAGAGCTGTGACGGGCAGTGGTGGAGGGGAAGGAGTGGCAGAAAGGGCACAAACGGTGCATCCTAGTGACTACTGAAGATGGAGAAGGAGGGGCGAGGGCCAGAGACACCCACTCCCCTCTGAGCTGGGAGAGAGGACAGAAGTTTCAGCATCCCCTTCCAGGAGCACAGGATGCAGACTCCCCACTGGGAAAAGCAGAGGAGGAACAGAAGAGGAAGGGGAAGGGGCTGATCACCAGGAGGGGTGGCAGATGGTCTCTGTCATTAAACGGATTCCAGTAAGTCCAGGAAGCCTGAGACAGCACAGACAAGCTTGGGTAAGCATTGGGAGGAGAGAATTAAGGAGCACAGCCTTAGAGGAAAGAACTTACACAGAAACCTCACACCAGCCTTTATGGCTTCACACAACTAACTGACCTTCCTACTTCAATCCTAAGTGCAAACAGTAACCCATCCCCCAGCCTCAACCCCCAAGCTCCTTCCAAGCCCAGACCAACCCTAATAATCACTCTAGCCCCAAATGTTAAGTAGAACAAATGTTAGTTAACTATATCCTCTTGAAGGTAAAGCATGCAAAGTCCCCTCAGGGCCTGGTCCAGTGTAAGTGTTCAACAGATGCATATGGAATAAATGATGACCTCCAACTTCTGTCTTTACCAGGAACCCCTGCTTCCATCCAGCCCAACCCCTCCTGCCTCTCCCAACCTCATATGTAGCATTAGTCAAGCCCAAATCCCAGCTCTAACTATTCCCCACTCTAACCCTCAAGGCCACTGTACCTAACTCCAATTTCATTGCCTCTAACTCTGACCCATTTTTTTCTGGCCCTACACCTCTGGATAGAAGCAGTCCTTAGAATTCACTTAGGGCATCAAAGGCAGAGACAAACAAAAGGTGTCAACTCAACCTGGAGGCGCCACTGAGGTGGAAGGCAGGCCCCAGAACTCCCAGACTAATTATGGATGCTCTTACCTGCCTATAACCCAGCCACCAAGTTTTCTGCCCCTTTGTCACATTCCCAATGGCTGGGTCCTAGAAACTGGGACTGCAAGTGAGTTTCAGGGCTAATCTAAGGTTATGAACCCCAGAACAAAGAAACCTGACACTCAGGACAGCAATAAGAATGAATTAAATCTGAGGAGGCAAATTTGAGCAGACATCTGCCAGAGGAAGTGAACAGACTCCAAAGTCTGACATCTACCCCTCAGCCTGACACCTTTACTGGATCCTTGGTGAGGGGGTGCTTTACAGGATGCCCCAGAAGGCTGTGGTGGGGAGGGTGATGTGCAGGGTACTAAGCTGCTCTGGAGCCTCTTTATCTTTGCCCCATGACTCTGGAGCAGGGACTTCTGCCTCCAGGCCCCACCCCACCCTCTCACATCTCCAAGGAGCAAGGTTCTCCACATCTCTTAGGACCTGTCACTGCTGCACGCCTGGGAAAGGATCCGACGAGTATTATGTTCTTTCTTGCCGCAGCCAAATCTGATTATCGGGACGTGTGATGGATGAGCTGAGTTTGGACCCCCAGCTCAGGGAGCGGGATGATGGAGTTAGCCTGTCACACTTTCCTCAGGGGACGAAGCATCGGGTCCCAGACGTCGTCTGGAGCGTGCATACCTAGGAGATGTCTCCCTAACCAAGATCCCAGGAGACTGCAGATCCCTCCAGGCTTCCAACCGCTTCTTGTTATAAAGCCTTTTGAGCCCCAAAGCACCCACACTAGCTTCCCAAGTCCTGCAGAAAGTAGGATCAGGAACCCTGGTGTCGAGATCACCAGCCCTGAGCGGGGACCCACTGCCTCTGGCCAGCTGCCAGTATCTGTGGGGGCCACTTTGAGGGAGGGGATGGGAAAGCTTGCCTCTGCTCTTGGCTAGGGGCCTCCAGGCATTTCTCATTGACAGCCATGGGCCTTGGAAGCCTGGGGCAGGGCAGGGAAGGAGGAGGGAGGAAGGCAGTACAGAATAATAATGAAGGATTTTTAATAACCCATCAGCACTGGTGTCAGCTCAACAGCAGCGGTAGTACAACCCATTGGGAAAACTTGGTGAGGAATTGTCTTCCTAGGAAGCAAGAGAAGTCAGAGGGGATGAGTATGGGGAAGAGTCCTCATCCTGGGTACCAAAAAGCTTACCGTTAGTATCTAGCCAGCGGGGCAGGACAAAGTACAAACAGAATTACAGAGCCCCAGGCTTGGCCCTCTGGGAGCATCCACTCTGGGCCAGATCCACAGGTCACAGATATGGCTGAAGACACACCAGCCATCCCTGAGGTCATGACAGAGCAGAGTCAAGACAGCTCTCCAGAAAAAATGCATTCCCCTAACTTGCCCTATGAAATCAATCAATAGGAAGGCAATTATATGTTTATCAAAGGACTTCTTCCCTTCCCTAATAATTCACTCATGAATTGTTTGACATAGCAATGTCATCAAAGAAGGTTAGAGAAAGCCCCTGGTGACCACCTTTTCAGTGGCCTCATTTTTCAGATGAGGATACTGAGGTCCAAAGACACTGCAGAGTTGGTGGCAGAAGCAGAACTCCTAGAAACTAGAACTCCTAGAAACCAGGTCACCTAAAAATTAATATGATTTTAACTTACGAAAACAGAATTTTGAAGCCGGGCGCGGTGGCACACGCCTGTAATCCCAGCACTTTGGGAGGCTGAGACAGAAGAATCGCGAGTTCAAAGCCAGCCTCAGCAATGGCGAGGGGCTAAGCAACTCAGTGAGACCCTGTCTCTACATAAAACACAAAATAGGGCTGAGGATGCAGCTCAGTGGTCGAGTACCCATGAGTTCAATCCTCCGGTCCAAAAAAAAAAGATAAAAAGAAGAAAGAAAACAGAATTTTGAGAACTTTTCAGGGGGCCAACTGCTCCAATGAGGCAGGTATCTGGACATGCTGGAATGTCAAGGGTAGCTGTTTGCGGGTGGAAATGATGGGGAAACCTGGGGTAACCATCATGGCCATTACATACCTTCCGGAAACAGTGGCTATAGATGTGGCTGTTGGCTATGGGTTAGAAGATGGAGAGATGGTAGGAGAGGACTCTGTGGCATGGATGGGGACAAAAGCCCTGGAGAAGAATGAACAGATGGGGTTACTTATCCTGTACACTTGTGAAAGGCACAGGGGCCATGATGGGAGGGTTGAGAAACGTTCCAGGTCTTATGGGGTTAAAGGCCCTAAAGGCTTAGGGACTCTGGGTGGATCACCAAAGTCCTTTCTGGGTTCACAGACATGAGCTGTGAACCCTAAAAACCATTGGCAGCCTGCAGAGAGCATCCGGTAGCCACCAAATAAAGCAGAGTGGAAGTGTCATCCCTCAGCTGTTCTCACTTTAGGCCACAGTGCTAAAGGTAGGAGCTTTACACCTCTATCCCATCCACCCCCAAAAGACCCCAAAGGCAGTGACAGCTCTGCATTCCAGGCCTTGAACACAACAGGCACTTAATCAGGGTTTGTTGAGCAAATGAAGGAATGAATGCTGAAGACATAATAGGAGAAAAATAAAAGAAACACAGAAGGGGAGGCACCTCCATATTCTGGCAGAAGGCGAACTGAATGATTGTTTTCCCTGTTTCAGGAAAAGAAACTAAGGTACCAAGGGGTAAGCATGTATTCCAGAAGAGAAGTCCAGAAATAAGACCCAGGCGTCAGCCCCCAACCCCAAGCCCAGGCTGTCAGCCCCCCTACCCAGCCAGCTGCTCTGGAAGATGTAAAGTGCTATCTAAACGTGATGCATTATTAACACTTTAGAAATCATATTTCACAGCCGCCCTGCTGAAGCTGGAAAATGAATTCTTCCTCCTGCTCTCCAGCAGGGGAATTATTGTTGGAGCCAAATGTGACAGCAATGACATGTGACTGGGGCCCAGAAGAGAGGGCAGTTGAGGGTGCAGGCCATGGACACCCACCTGGGCAGATCCTGTGTGTTCCTCTTCTGCACAAGGACTTGAATTGAACACATGGGCTCTGCGCAGGCAAGGCAGACAACCTGACCCCTGCCTCTGTCCCTCATAGTCATCAGCCTTCAGGGGTGCCTGGCAGAAGGTAGAAAGAGTCCATGACCACTCCCCAGGTGCTGTCAAACACTTCCCCAGGTGCAGAACCTGCTTCTGCCTGTGAGCAGGAGCTGCAGAGGATGGAGGATGCTCCAGCCCAATGGCAGAGGCAAGTCCTCTGGAGGGAGACATAAGGGCAGAAGTTGCTCTATAGGGGCTTCTTGAAGGAGGGGAGTACAGAGCTGGATGGGGAAGAAGTGCCCAGATTGTGGTGAGTGACTTCCAGGCAGGCCCAAAGGTGTTGTGGAATAGTGGCCCAGAGAATAGTGCAGACAGGGGGAACTGGTTGTGCCCATTTGGGTTGGAAGGAAAAGACTGGGCAGGATGGGGAGGAAGGAGTACATTCCCAGCAGAGCAGAAGGGAGGAAGCTGTCAGTGAGCTACATCCTGTTCTCACTGGAGAAGCACCAGCCATGGAGAGGAAGGGAGGAGGGAGGCAAGGGAGAGTCAGGCCTCAGGTGGTGGATATGGAAGAGGGATAGCTGCCAAAGTCACTGCCATCCGCATCGGGGACCCCAACCCTACATCTTCCTTGAGGGTGCTGGGCTTCTGTCCGTGTGCCCCGTTGGCAGTGCAGGCAGCTTATAATTAGGCATGGGGAACAGACGAACCAATTTTCAATTAAAACCTTATCTACGGGGTGCACAGATATAAAGGCGGGTAGGTTTTGATTCTTTCTAAGCCAGCCTTCAATATTTGCAGTGCCTGGAAGGAGACACAGGGAGGGCGCCCAGCAGCCCTGGCGACATATAAATTCTGCTCATAATTACATGACTTTCAACACCACGAGATGCCAATAAAGTATTTGCAAGGCACACAAATTAACAGCATGTTGGTATTCCCGAGACGGCACTTGGATGGACAGGGCACAGGGAGGGGGCTGCTGCTCTTGCCTGTGAGGTTGGAGGAACTGAGGCAACCCACAAAGAGTACCCCTCAGTTTCTCAACAAAGATACCCCAGATTCAGGTCTCCCAGATCTTATCTCTCTTATCTTTCTTGGATCCTCAGCTCTGTTAGAGCTGCAGAAATAAAAGATTTAAGATGTGTGTCTTCCAGAAGGAAGTAAAAGGGGCCTGAGGGAACCAAGGGAAGTGGAGCCGCTGAGCTGCAAACAGCTGTTGGTGATGACAGCAAATGTCAGGCTCAGGAACTCAGGAGAGGCCCCTCCCCTTCCTCAGCTTGGTTTCCTTGCCACCACCTTCTTCAGGTGCACCAACAGCAGGCGAGGCAACCCTGGGTTTCTTCTTTCCCATCCATTCAGAGGGGAAGGCAGGTGGCAGGGTTGCAAGTGCTCACACCTTAGGTTCAACCAAGTTCTGGCTGAGCATCTGAGCCCCCGTTTCATCAGTGGTAAAACATTGATGATGGATGTCTCAAGAAAGGGGGTGGCAAGCATGCCCTCGGAGACAAAATGGAAGATGCTTTCTGACATGCTCAATGAAAGGAAGGTCCCCATGTGCACCAGAAGCATCCCCACATCCAGACACAGTTAGGTAGTGAACATGTCAACAGCAGCAACTGCCATTTCCCTGTGGCTCTATTATTTCAATATCCCCCAGCACAGGTCTCTCTGCAGGAGTAGATACTTGATAAAATAAACATTTGTGGAAGTGAACAGAATTGATGAAGACAGAATATGAGAAATTCTAACAGCAACTTGATGGGGCAGATTTTAGTAGAGAGAGATGCAAAGAACATGTCCCTCTGGGGCCTGGGGATGTAGCTCAGTGGTAGAGCACTTGCCCAGCATGTGGGAGGCCCTGGGTTCCATCCCCAGCACCACAAATGACAACAACATAAACATGACCTCTGGTATCAGAGGAACTGGGCTAATTTCCAGCTCTGCCAATTACTACCAGGGAAACTGTAGATGAACCAGCACCCCTCCCTAGGCCATGTTTCCTCATCTATAAAGTGAATAGGCTGGGCAGAAAATCTGGAAGATGTCTTCCAGTTCCCAAGATGGTGCGAGTTCTTTGAGGCTAGGGAGGGGGCTCTGGAATCATTTTGAGAAAGCACCACGATGAATCCCTAGCACAGGATTAGATTAACCATCAGTACACCACTCAGAGGTCAGGATGCTAAGATAATCAAAAATTAAATAATGGTAATAGTGATGTTTCCTTACATGTTCACAGGCAACATGGTCAAAAGAAGTCTTGCTTATGACTTCTGTACGTTTCCATCAAGTTTAAGCTGTCTCCTTTCTGTCCCAGCTTTACCCTCATTCCAAATCAATCCCACCATTTTCTTGATTTCCTTTGGCCTGTGATTCCAGCAAAAACTGGCAGAACTTTGAAATATATATATTTGATTCAGTTCAATTCTGTTCTATCAGCAAACCAAGCATTGGAGACCTACCATGTGCCAGAGATCATGATGAACACATGAAATAAGGGTACTAATAAGATAAAGTCTTACCCTGGAAGTATTAATAATACCTGTCTTTCATGAAACAGAATGTTCAGGCGACCAGTCACAGTGGTACACACCTGTAATCCCAGAGACTCAGGAACCTGAGGCAGAAAGACTGCAAGTTTGACTCCAGCCTGGGCAAGTCAGCAAAGCCCTTATGAAAGGACTGGTCAGTGATGGAGAGCGCCTGAGTTAAATCCCCAGTACTGGCAAGAAGAAGGGGGAGGGGGAGGGGGAAAAGAAGAATGCTCATTTCAATCATTAGCTTTGGTGAGTAGAAAAGAAATTATTAATGTTAATGATAGAAAAAGAAGAAAAGTGAATCTGAGCATTTTTCAAGGGGCAAAGTTAAGCATCTAAGTCAGTAGATGTGGGAGTGAAGCAGATGTGTCCCCTCTGGGCAGGAGCAGGGAGGGCAAAGGCAGAGAAGTGTGTGGTATGTCTGGAAAATAGTGTGGCATGGCTGGGGCACTGGGTATTTGTGGAAAGGCAGAGTTGTGAGGATTAAAAATAATAATCCCCTTAGATACACTTGCAAGCTATTTGTACATGGCAATTATAAAGAGCTGCATTTTTATTGTTTACAAAATATAAGAAAAGACAGGTGACTGGGATCAGATTGTGGCAGGTCTATAGAATGTCATTTATTCATTCATCACATATTTATATTATATTATATTGTATTGTATTATATTATATTATATTATAAATATATGTATACACACACATACTTATTTTTTTTTGGTGATACTGGGGATCAAACCTAGGATAATTCTACCTCTGAGCTACATCCCCAGCCCTTTCTTTTTTTTGGTACTGGGGATTTAACTCAGGGGTACTCGACCACTGAGCCACATCCCCAGCCCTATTTTGTGTTTTTTAGAGACAAGGTCTCACTGAGTTGCTTAGTGCCTCGCCATTGCTGAGGCTGGCCTCGCGATTCTCTTGTCTCAGCTTCCCAAAGTGCTTGGGATTACAGGCATGTGCCACCTCGCCTAGGCCCAGCCCTTTTAATTTTATTTTGCGACAGAGTTTCCTAAGTTGCACAGGCTGGTCTTGAACTTGTGATCCTCTTGCCTTAGCTGGGATTACAGGCACATGCCATTTCTCCCAGCCACTCAATATTTTTTTTTTAATATTTTTTTAGTTGTAGATGGACGCAATATCTTTATTTTTATTTGTATGTGGTACTGAGGATCGAACCCAGTGACTCACGCATGCAAGGCAAGCGCTCAACCACTGAGCCACAGCCACAGCCCCTGGCCACTCAATATTTAATGCACATTTACCCTACTATGTGTCAGGCTCTGTGCCTGGGAACAGAGACAGGAAGTGAAATCCCACATCACCTGCTCTCAAGGAATTTACAGGTGAGTACAGACTTCCACCCTTAAATACAGCATAGAGTTATAACTGCAAAAAAAAAAAAAGAAAGGTATGCAAGATTGATGGACAGAAAGGCACGCAGACAGGACATTACTTACATCAAGATTTGAGATGTGGGAGGGGTTACCCAAGCAGCTAGGGGAGCGTTGGGGACAGGGGGCTCCTCCAAGCAGAAGATCAATGTGAGCAAAGTCTGGGGCAGGGATGTTTAGTGGACTGTGGCATCCACCAGCTGTTCTGATTAGCTAGAATTTAAGAGAGAGAGAGGGCGGAAAGATATGCAAAGGGGGTTGTTGGGCCCAGATCCTATGGAGTTTCCTATGCCAGATTAAGAGTATGGATTTTGTCTCAGAATTTAAAGAAGCAATTAAAGAGAACATGCTGCCCGTAGCTGGGTGAGGGAGGGTACAGCAGGGAGTAGCTGCAGTGCTCCTGGAGAGAAATTATAAGGATGTCAAAGTAAGTGAATGAAAAGAAATGAAATGGATATGAAATATACAAAGGAGGTAGAATCAACAGGATTTCATGGTTGGAAGAACGTGGAATCTGAGGGAAATTGGTGGTCACTTTCAGTCTGGATAACCAGAGCAGCAAGTAAGGGCATTTATGGGAATTCTGGCATGGGGGTGGGCAGGCAGAGGAGGGTCCCTGGCCTGGCAGCCATCCAAGGTCATTCTCAGGAGTTTGCACTTCACCCTGCAGATGATGAGGTACCACTGAAAGGAAGATTCTTAAAACTTTACTCTTTCCCCCTTCCCAGGAAAACAGTAAGCAAGAGAGGAGAATGAGTTAGCAGAAAGGAGAAGGCAGGAAGAAGAGAACACAGGGGGTATCCACTCACTGTGTCCCTTCCCAAAGGAGGTAACCAGAAGTCTAGAGCACAAACAGCCGCCTAGTAGTGGTGGGGTGTGGCCATGTGCTGGTTGTTGGTAATGGTGACAGTTGTAAGGATTTAACAAGATTACACATAGTAAGTGCTCTGAAATATTAACCACTATTTGTTTCATTAATGCCAACTTTGTCATCGATAGATATTCATTGTATGACCATGAACCATTTGTAATAATAGTTTATCAGCTGTCATCGTAGATGATAAGAGCAGGAAGCAAAAGCTAGGAGTAAGGGTTCTCATGTCACCCTCTGCTTCAGGAGAAAGAGGAGGTAGACATGAAGGAAGAGTCCTGGATTTCAAATTATCAAGAATCCAGAAAAAGTATGACTGTGGAAAAGTATAGAAAGTGAGACCAGGGAGGGATCGACAAGACCACTCTTAGAGCTGATATCCTACTGCATCTTTCAGAATCATGAAATTTTAGAGTTGGAGAAACCGCTATATTTCCACAATCTAACCCAATCCTTTAGCTGCACAGGTGACAAACCAAAGGACCAGAGAGGAGAATCTAATATCACTGAGCTAGTCAGCAGCCAAGCTAGAAGCATAAGTCAGTCTCTCTGGACTTCTAATCGAGTGCAATCTCCATCTCCCCCCTGCCCTCAAGTTCCCTGTCACCATAAAGATCCCCTAACACACTGAACTGTAGTCAGCTCAGTGGCCTCTCAAACAAGTGACTTCTTGCTTTAATGGGCAATATTCTCCTGTATTCCTGTTAGCCTCCAAGCTCTCTATCTGATTTCCTCGACCCCTTGCAGAACTCTGGCATGGAGGGAATTGGATTGAGCCACTGTTTGACTAGGAGACTGCCAGTGTAGGGCAGGACTGTTGCAATGTTCTGGAACCCAGGAATCCTGACCCTCCAACCACATCTGACACATGAGCATGCACAAACACTCCCATTCACATCTCTCTCTCCAGCCCCCATATCCAGACATTGATTTTTGTTTTTAAACCTGAAGTACTGCCAACGCCTTGGTCCTCATTCAGGGATTCCCAGGAATTTCTTATCATCACTTGAGACCAGCACAATCTACAAAAGTTGTGGACAGTTCTGATGACCCTTTGTTCACTACAAAGCTGTGGCTGCTCTGATATGGGTATTCTCAGCCTCATTTCCTTAGACTTCCTACCCAGCAATCCTGCTACCTCCTTACCCCTATTAAACCTGGGACTCACTCCAGACTCTTCTCTCTCATGTCGTAGCAGGTACCGCTAAATATCCCTCCTAAATACGTCCCGATGTTATCCCTTCCTCTCCACCCCCACTACCTTGGTTGAAGTCCTATTCATGGCTCCCTTGGACTACTGCAATAACCTCCTAATTGGTTCCCCTGCCTCCAGCTTGCTCCTCTTAAATCCATTCTTCACACAGTTGCCAGAATGATCTTTCTAAAGCACAAATCTAATGATATCACCACCCTGCGTAAAACCCTTCAATGGCTCCCCATTGACTTCAGATGAAGTACAAATTAGGTTAGGTCCTGCCCAAGCTGGCTGCTATTTACCTCTTTAGCATCTTCTGTTTTCTCCGATGCGTACTTCACCTTTGAGAAATCCCAGACTATCAGAGACTCCTACCCACACCAAGCTGCATCTGACCTTAGTGCCCTGCTTTAGGAGGCACCCCTCTCCTGTACCTTGAAGTCCCCTTCATTATCCTTCAAAGTGCAGTTCAGGCTTAGTACCCCAAACCTTCCTACGACCCCCAAGCCAGGACAAGGTCCCAGCTGAGCTCCCATGGTACTTGTGCATTCTCTAACTCTAAAGCACTGAAGTTCTGTGAGGGTGGACACTGTGTTTTCAATTCGTCTTTTTTTTTTTTTCTTGGTCACATTTGAAGTTAAAAGCAGGACCTCATGCATGCTCCATGAACACTCTACCACTGAACTACATCCCTAGTTCTTTTTATTTTTTTATTTTGAGACAGGGTCTTCCCTAAGTTGCCCAGGCTGGCCTCAAATTTGTGAACCTCCCGCCTCAGCTTTCCACATCAGGCCCATTATCTCTCAAACATGTCAAAGTTTGGTCAATGGCATACTCTTTCCTACCCTTGCAATTTCCTCTCCAGCTGGAGGGCAAGGATTTTGCTTTATTCCTGCAGAAGCACCCAGCACCTAGCACCTGTACTGACTGTAACAGGTGCTGACTGCAGTTGTTAATGGCCTGCCTTGAACTGCCCACTTGTATGTTTCATGTTATTTTTGTAAATGTGTAAAGGAAGGTGTGTTTTCCCCTTTCCTTCATGGGCATTTCACTTCACCTTCCTGGGTCCCACTTTGAATGACACCTCCAAGGTCTCATCCCACTTTGATGCTCTGAGATTCTATAGTGTGAGTTCACGGAGGGCAGGAACTAGATCTATTTCTTCCCCCACAGCTTCAGCACACCGAAGGCTCAAAACAGTCACACTGAACAAAAGCCTTTCTCGGCCTTGGTTCTCCGTTTTTCACTCCCTGTGTACAGTACAGTGGTCAAGCATGTCCACACAGCAGCCCTCTCTGCTAGTCAACCGGGGGCAGCGTGCTTTATGGCTCTGTGCTTCAGTTTTTTCATGTGTAAAATGCAGATGACATTAGTATTAGGTAAGTTTTAATTATCATCATTATTATTCTTGTCCTCTCCTTTCCATCCTTCTGATTTACAGTTTCTAGATGTCTAACTCTCCTTGATCTTTTGGACTAGACAGAACTCACCAATATCTGAGAAACTCAAGGACTGCAAGCCCAGGAAGTACAGGGTATGCCATCCTTTTAAGCCACTGTTGAGATCAGAAATCTTTTTTTTTTTTCTTCTTCTTCTTACTCTTTTTTCCTTT
Organism: Geosciurus inauris; assembly: GCA_004024805.1. Classification (NCBI taxonomy): domain Eukaryota; kingdom Metazoa; phylum Chordata; class Mammalia; order Rodentia; family Sciuridae; genus Geosciurus; species Geosciurus inauris. Next base: position 129,295 of record PVHX01001772.1, on the reverse strand, counting down.
TTCCAGTACTGGGGAGTGAACCCGGAGGTGCTCTACCACTGAGCTACATCCCCACCACTTTTTATCTTTTATTTGGGGACAGGGTCTCTCTAAATTTCCCAGGCTGGCCTCGAAATTACCATCCTCCTGCCTTGGTGTCCCAAGTTGCTGGGATTACGGTCATGTCCCAGAGAACTTCTTGATGTAAGAGTATGTGAAGCAAGAGCAGAGAAAAGGAGAGGGTCGGGGCAGAAAGGGGGAAAAGTCCCTGGCAGATGCATGCCTGTAATCCCAGCACTCTGGGAGGCTGAGACAGGAGAATCACGAGTTCAAAGCCAGCCTCAGCAAGGGCGAGGCACTAAGCAAATCAGTGAGACCTTGTCCCTACATAAAACACAAAATAGGGCTGAGGATGTGGCTCAGTGATCGAGTGCCCCTGAGTTCCATCCTTGATAGGGGGGAAAAAAAAAAAAGTCCCTGGCAGAGGACAGGAAACCATTTGGCTTGATTACAGCAAATTCTTGCTGGAAATTAGACTTGGGTGAAGGAGTGTGAGGTAAGGAACATTTCATCTGAGACCCAAACTCTGGCCCCAAAGCACCTCTGTGCATAGGCATAGCAGAGAGCAGGTAAACAAAAAGTCAGCATTTTACAGCTCTGGAAAGGGGTATATCTACCAAACCAAGGACTTGTGGATTTGATTCTGGCCCCAGCTCCATTTTCCCCCCTTTGGTAGTGGAGACTGAACCCAAAGGAGTTCTACCACTGAACTATACACCCAGTGTTTTTTTATTTTGAGACAGTCTTTCTAAGTTGCTGAGGCTGGCCTCGAACTTGTGATCGTCCTGCCTCAGCCTTTCAAATCGCTGGAATTACAGGTGTGCGCCAACACCCAGCTCCATCTTTATCCTGATTATTCAACCTTACGCAAGGCTCACCACTCTGAGCCTCTGTGAACCCAACTATACAGCAGGGATGGCAACAACTCTGGCAGGGCTGCTGGGGATTAAAAGTGCTCTGAAATGATAAAGCATCACCCATCTATCAGACATCATTTTTACGAAGGCTGTATCTACAGGACCAAGTCATCCAGAAAATGTACCTGATAACTGAGGTCCAAGTGCCTTTTTAAGCCTCATTTATTTGGGCCAAACAGGCTCTCAGTTATCAGAAGGTAGAAGATCGTCAGCCAACCATTATGGCTTCCCCGCCCAGCCTGACCTTTACCTGAACCCCGTTCCCCACCAACCTAATCAGCAATTTCCACACCGCATCACCCTGTTTCTCTGTGTTGCTCTCTTCCACTGCTAGAAGCAGCTGAATTTTTCATAACAACAGTGCCCCAGTGCCTAGGCCAGTGTTGGTCCCACACTAGACATCCAACACTGACTCCCTGAATGAATGAATGAATGAATGGACGCACAAAATTGCCATTTAGGCTGTGTGACAATCCTTCTCTGTAGCTTCCTTCTAGCCATTGGTTCTCATTCTTTTCTCTGGAGTCACATAAAATGAATCTAATTCTCTTCCACATGACAGTCCTTTAAGCATGTGTGAAGAGTTATGACATGCCCCCAGAGTCTCCTCTACTCATGACCAAACATCCCTAGTTTCTTAAACTGCTATTTCCACTGGCATCTGCATACAAATGGGCTGCATTTTCTCCTCTCTTAAAAAAATCCCTCTCTTGACCCCATATCCAGTCACCCCTGGTCCTGTTCTCTGCTTTCCTTTATAGCCAAAGTACTCAGGCATAGTAATGTATACAATCCTTCTCCTCCAGTCTCTCATGAGCTAACACCAGAACTTTTCTTGTCAAGGTCACTAGAGGCCTCTGAGCTGCTAAATCCAACACTAGTCCTCATCTTTAAAAAAAAAAAAAAAAAAAAAGATGAGAAAAAACCAAACTTTTAAAAATTTTTATGCAGTGCTGGGGATAGAACCCAGGGTCTTGCACAAGCACTCTACTAAGGAGCAACCCCCATCCCCAGCCCTTAATCCTCCTACAGCAGTACTTGTTATAGTTGATCACTGCCTTGGCAAGGACTTTCCCCACTGGTCCACACTGTTCTGGTTTTCCACCTATTCCCTGCTCCTTCCACAGCCTCCTTCATCTTCTGTTGGAGTGTCCCACCCTCCCAGGGTCTTGCTTGACTGTTCCATCTTCCCTTTTGCTCCTGTGTGGATTCATCCAGTCATGTGGTTTTAAATGCCATCTCTTCTGATGTTCTATCCCAGTTCTGATCTCTCCCTCCAGCCCCAGTTGCATCTGTCAAACTGCTTATTTAACATCTCCACTTGGGCATCTAATTGGGATATAATGCTTAACATGTTCAAAACTGAGCTTCTGGACAGGGAGTGTTACTCAGTGGCAGTGCATGTGGTTAGCATGAATAAGGCTCTGGGTTCCATCTTCAGCACCACTGGGAAAAAAAAAAAGAAAAGAAGAAAAACAGTCCCTGATCTTCCACCCTAAAGTCCTGTCTTTTCAGTAAATGACATTTCCTCCAGGACCTTAAGACAAAGCTTCAGCATCATCCTTGACTCCTCTGCCCCTCTTACCCTGCATTCAATCCATCAGTAAATCCTGCCGGTTCTAACTTCAAAATAACTCCTGAGCTGGATCACTTTGCACAGCTTTTACAGGTGCCCTGCCATCATCTTGTGTGCCTGGGTAACTGCAGAAGCGAGAAGCCTGATGGGTCTCCCTTCCCCTACCCTTTCCTCACATAGCCTCTTCTTCACATAGCAGCTAGAGGATTCTGCTAAAATAGAAATTACATCATGTCACTCCTCTGCTCAAAATCTAGCAATGACTTCTAGAGTCATTCAAAGTTAAGAAGTCCCTATGAGCTGGTTGCAGTGGCACACACCTGTAATCCCAGCAACTTAGGAGGCCAAGGCAGGAGAATGGCAAGTTCAAAGTCAGCCTTAGCCACTTGGCAAGGCCCTAAGCAACTTAGTGAGACCTGGTCTCAAAACAAAAAATATAAAGGGCTGAGGACTTAGCTCAGTGGTAAAGTGTCCCTTGGTTCAATTCCTAGTGACAAAACAAACAAATAAATAAATAAATAAATAAATAGGCTGGGGGTGAAACTCAGTGGTAGAGCACCGGGTTCAATCCCCAGTCCGGGGGTGGGGTGGGGCGTGGAATGGGGAGAAGACAAGTCCTGTAATTCCTTCAATAAAGAATCTGTCTGTTTTCATCCAGGTTCTGGGACAGAGGTTCTAAACCCTTGGGATTTCCCAAGTGATGGAAGTGTTTTTGTTCCTCTTGATAGACCCTTAGACCACACCTGGGTTTAGGCTAATGAGGTGACTGGATGGGGTTAGCCATGCTGGAAAAAAAAATCAACCCTCTTCTGGTGATTAGAGAGGGTCAAAATCTGCCTGACCTGCTGACCTCAAAGGGAGGGAGAGAGAAAGCTGAATGCAATCACAGCCAACGATTCAGTAGTGAAATCCCAACAAAAACTCTGATATCCCATGGTCAGAGAAGCTTCCTGGTTGGTGAATACATTGATATGCAGGGAGGGTGACAGTCTTAATACCACAGTTAGAGGACCATGGAAGCTTTACGCAGTGGACCCTTTCAGACCTCAGGACAATTTGATTGCTCCTGATTCACATCCTTTATTAAAATTAAAAAAAAAACAAAAACAAAAACTGTAACTAAGCATAGCTCTTTCCTAAGTCATTCTATTATTCAAACTGGAAACACCTGAATTTGTGCCAATTGGTCGGAAGTGCAGGTGGCCTAAGGACGCCTGAACTTGAAGCTGGCACCTGAAGTGGGGGCAGTCATGTTGGGGACTGTGCCCTTCACCTGTGGAGTGTGCACTAACTCTGGGCGGTTAGCATCAGAAATGTATTGCAGGGGCTGGGGTTGTGGCTCAGTGGTAGAGCGCTTGCCTAGCAAGTGTGAGGCACTGGGTTCAATCCTCAGCACCACATATAAATAAGCAAAATAAAGCCCATCAACAACTGAAAAAATATTTAAAAAAAAGAAATGTACTGCAGTTCTGTGGCCTCGTTATTTGTGCACCATGTACACATACACATGTCCACACACTCCATGACTCGTGCCCCCTGCTCGCTTCACTACATCCATATTGGCTTTCTCTCAAATGCACCAGGCACATTCCCATCTCAGGTCCTTTGCACATGCTGATCTCTCTGCCTGGAATGTTTTTTCCCGTTAATACGCCTCCTTTTTTTTTTATCTCCTTTAGGTTTTTTTCTCAATTACCATCTTCTGAGTAAGTTCCTCTCTGTTACAGTCTCGATCTTAAATGACTACCAAAGGCCTATATGATAAAGGCTAGTTCAGCCTATGATCCTGTTGGCAGGTGGTAGAATCTACAGGAAGTAGTGGAAGGAAGTTAGGTTATTGGGGGCGACCCCTGGAAGGAGACATTGGGACTTTGCTCTACCACATGCTCTCTGCCATGATTTTCTGCCTCACTACAGGCCCCAAGCCAATGGAGTCAACCAACCATGGACTGAAACCATGAACCAAAATAAATCTTTCCTCCTTTTAAGTTATTTTAGGTATTTTGTCACAACAACAGAAAGCTAACCACACCCACACATCCCCTCATCACATTACTGCGCACTGCCCACCATATTCTGGATTCCCCTTCTCTTGCTTTATTATTCTCTACAGCACCAATCATTATCCAACTTCCCAAGATTCTATTTATTAATTTGCTTATTAGTTCTCTCCTAGACATGACCCTTATAAAGTCTCTGAGGGTTTTTCTTTTTCTCTTCTGTTCATTGCTGTAAACTCAGAAGAGGTAGATGGTGCTTTAAAAATATTGAATAAGTGGGTCTGATATGATTTCTTGAAGCTTCCTCACTGTCCTCCTGTAGGGAAGTGCAATTGGCCCACTTCCCATTAAAGTGGGCATCCCGAAAGGGTGTGGGACTTTCAGAGCAGGAGGGAGGACTGTCCCCTCCCCCATGGAAGACTTTAAAGTAAGCCCAACAGTGGTAACAGACAGAAGGGGGTTCACCTCTTGCTCTGCCACTTTTTTACAGCTGTCTTTTATACAATGTATCCTATATGTGGCACATGCTTTGCAGAGACAGCCCGGTTGCACAAAAGCAGGTATCATCTCCACCTTGCTCACTTTTGTGCATCTAGCATGCAACACAGTCTTTGGCATAGAGCTGGCAGCTGGCTTGCATCTGCTAACTGAATGAATGAATGTTGAAGACATCAAACTCATCTCTCTGTGTTCTTTTGTTTTGTTTTGCTTTGTTTTGTTTTGTTTTGGTACTGGGGATTGAATCCAGGGGTACTCTACCACTGGTATGTCCCCAGTCCTTTCTATTTTTCATTTTGAGGCAGGGTCTCGCTAAGTTGCTGAGGCTGGCCCCAAACTTGCAATCTCTCTTCAGCCTCCTGAGTCCCTGGGATTACAGGCATGTGCCATAGCACCTGATGAGTCATCATTTTACGTGATTATCTCACAGAATCCTAACACATATTGTTAAGATACACATTATTAATCCCATTATACAGATGGAAATATGGAGGCTTTAAGAAATTGAGTAATTGGCCTATGCCACAAAGCTAGTAATTTGCAGGGCTGGGAAAGGAAAACAGGATTAAATGTGGGGTCTTTCTGCTATTAAGAGCATGGTCATTTAGATATACCTATTAAGATGGTCATTTAGATGTATCGCCTCCAAGATAATGTCACAATGGACAAGTGAAGTAACATCTGAGCCTCAATTTCTTCAGCTACAAAATATGACTGTAACATTAGATGAACTAGCAAGGTGTGGTGGTGTAGGCCTGTAATCCCAGAGACTCAGGAGCCTGAGGCAAGAGGATCACAAGTTTGAGGTCAGCCTGGACAACTTTGCAAGGCCCTGTCTCAAAATAACATAAAAAAGGGGTGGGGGTATTGCTCAATGGTAGAACACCCCTGAGTTCAATCCTCACCACTGGGGAAAAAAAAAAAATTGCATGAACTTAAGTGTATGAAGTGCTTAGCCATAGTGAATGTTATGTAAATGGTAGCTATTAGTAATAATTATGATTATAAAGTGACATCAAATTGCATTAGCCTTCCTGTCATCACCATCAGGGTTCTCAGTTCATCTTAAGCTAGAAACAACAGTTACTGCCCCTCCACCACCTGAGAGAGTGCATGATGCCCCCACGGGAAAAGCTACCACCCAACATGGCACAGGGCTGCCAAGACCCAGCCCCTCATCATGGCCACAGCTAGTCCTGGTGGGAGTTATGAAGTGAGCGCATGGGAAACCCAGGGAGGCTCACCCCGGCTCAGCCCCCTGGCTCCCCTGGGCTTCTTCAGAAAGCACATTTCCTGTTCTGCTTCTCCCTCTCCCCTGAGCAGGAACCCAGGAAAGTGGAGACCATTTCCACTGTCCCAAACTCACTCCAGATTAAGGGAAAGCGATGGGGAACAGAGGCCACGCATGGAGAGGAAAGATCCCCAAGCTGCCCCCAGGCTCCCCTGAACTACCAGTGTTCCCAGACACCGAGGCCTTTATCCCCTGAAAGGGAGCAGCCAGGCAGAAAGACAAAGGCCATATCTGATCCGGCTGGGGTGGAGGCCACAGGTTGGGGGAAGGGAGGCGTGTAGAGGGGGCCAAGGGAGGGGCTGAGGTGCACTGGAGCAGGAATGGAGGAGGGATTCTACAGCCAAGGTCTTTTTATCCTCTCTCTCCCCAAGAGAGATGAGATGCTAGCAAGGACAGTGATGTGCGACAGTTTTTATGTCTAAGGAGTTCTTCATTTTCTTTTCTAATACCCCCGTTTACTTTTTGTACTGGGGATTGAACCCAGGGGTGCACTACCACTGACCCGCATCCTTTTTGTTTTTTATTTCGACTTGGGTCTCACCAAGTCGCCTAAGCTGGCCTTGAACTTACAAACACCCTGCGTCAGCCTCCAGAATCACTAGGATTACAGGTGTGTACCACCACGTCTTCTCCCATCTTTAGCCCCTCCAATGTGGACCTCATGGCCCATTCTGCACACAGCTTCTCTCCATGTCTGCTTCTGTAAGTGTTGGGTTGGGGAGTCCCCACAATGATGACCATCCTTCCCATGGCAGAGAACATGCTGTTACAAAGAGAGTCCAGTAGGTGGTGAAGGGCACAGACCAGGGCCTGGCTGCCTGTCTGTGCACACTGTGACTGTGCGTCCATGTCCTCACCTACAGAACTGGGAATGACTGTCCCTACCTCAGGCCACTGTGACTTGTAACATAGGCCCTGTGTATGTGTGAAGCACACAGACAGTGCCTGGCACTAAGTGAGGTTTCTGTAAACATTAGCTACTGTTATAGCAGTGTGCAGCTTTGCAGATTATCAAATGCTTGCATTTCCATAATCTCACTGCATCATATAACACCCCTGGGAGGGAGGAACTGGCATCCAATATTATACACGGGGAAACTGAGGCTTGGGCAATGGTGTAAAGGCAGAGCCAAATATGCAAGTGTTTGTGGAACCAGGTTAAACATTCCTTCTGAAAAGTGTAGCTGCCTCCCAATGGAACAGGAAGTTACTAGAAGGGCACAAAGCTCACCCTCACTCCATACCCTGAACTCCTATGCTGGGCCCCTGCTCCTTACCTCCATGTTCATCTGGAAACCTTGTCCCCTTACCAATTCTCTTCAAGTTAAAAACACACACGCTCAGGTCTACTGGGGAAGAGCCACACTGCCACTGTCTATTCACAGTCCTGGGCATGCCTCTGACATCAGGGCCATGGGTGGCTCTTTTCCCCATACATCATGCCTCCCCTAACATCTCAAGCTTTAGAAGCCCTGAGCACAGCAGCAAGTGCTCTAAGCTCCTGCAAAGGCCCTTGAATTTCTAAGGTCCACTTTATTATTCTCACCTCCTTCCCCAGAAAAAAAAAAAGCTGTGAACCAGAACAATTACCTAAGCCTCCTCCCCATTCCTAGCTCACCAAACGCATTCCCTTCTACTCCATCCAAACCAGCCCACTGCCCACATCAGCAACCAAAACTCGACCCCAGGCCGGGGCTGACAGAATACAAAGCCCTCCTCATCACCCTGCCCCAACCCAAAGGGAGACTTGCCACTGTCACATATGCATTAGTGGGTAAAGAGCTGAGTTTTTTTTTTTTTTTTTGTACCGGGGATTGAATTCAGGGGCACTTAACCACTAAGCCACATCCTCAGCCCCTTTTTGTATTTTATTTAGAGACAGAGTCTCACTGAGTGGCTTAGTTTCTCATTAAGTTGCTGAGGCTGGCTTTGAACTCGTGATCCTCCTGCCTCAGCCTCCCAAGCTGCTGGGATCATAGCCGTACACACCCCACCCAGCAAAAGCTGAGATTTGAATCTGATTTTGGGAGAAGGCTGACTGAGGGATCTGGCTGGTGGGGAGAAATCATCCCAGCTGGGTTAGTTCTAAGATAGGAGAAGTGAGGCCCAGCAGGCAGGGGTCCCTCCCACTAGAGGATCTGCCAGCATTGCTTTCCCCTCATACACTTGAGCCTCAGTACCTTCCAAAGGGACTGTGCCCTTGGGGACCTGGACCCATTCCTCTCTCTCAAATCTTACCTCTAGTTGATTGTCAATTCCAACCCTGGAATCCTTTTTGAATTGATGCTTCCTCTCCTGAATGGTCCCTCCCTTGGTTCAAACCTGTATTCTTTCTCTCTTGGACAATTTCAACACCAGGACCACCTTGCCCAGTTATCTGTGTGAATGACACCCCCTTGATTGTGCGATGTGCACCCTGCCTAGGTGGATGAATGAGTGGCCTCCTCCACAGCCTCTAGCCTCTTTCGTGAGCTGACCCTCCTTTCGTCCTCAGCAGGACCTGTGCCTTTAAGCAAAACCTTGCCATAGCTTATTGTGTTCTCTATTTATCTTCCTCCCCCAGGGATCCTATTTAATTCATCTTTGTATCCCCAATGCTCAGTGGAGTGCCTGGCACATAACAGCTGCTCAATAAACATCTGTTGAATGACTGCATGTAGCCTCTCTCCAATCTACACCCACTTTTGTTGTCTCTCCCCTGTGCCACTCTTATTTCCACACTGTCCCCCAGAGATATTATCCTAAAACACAAAATCAGTTACATCCCTTACTGCTTAAAAACCTCCATTATGTCTCTGCTGTTGACAATAAAATTCAAAATCCTTACCTGGACTCCCTCCATAACCAGGTTCCCAACTTCTTTCGACCTTATCTTCTGCTCCCCACTCCTCACCACACAGCCTCTCTGAACAGGGCAGACCTTTCCTTTACTAGAGTTGATGTTAAAAGAAATGTCTGTTCTCACTTTCCAGAATGCTTTTCCACTCCATTTTCTTTCTTTCCTTCCTCCCTCCCTCTTTCCTCTCTCTTTCTCTCTTTTTAATACTAGGGATTGAACTCAGGGACACTCTGCCACTAAGTCATGAGTTATATGCTCAAAGCTCACAACCAACTCCACTGTGAAGCCTTTCTAACTTGCCCAGGCAAAGGGAGTCATTCCTTTTATGTTCTCCCAGACAACAGAGAGGAGTATCTACAATTCTGTTTGTAGCATTCAGACTATGTATTATCTAATTTAATTATCCTCACAGCAATTGTAGAAGATAGATACCACCATTTGACTAAAGCTGGAGTTGGGATTTGAACCCTGGTCCACCCAATCCCTGCTCTTCTTTCTTCTCCATTTCAGCATCCTCATCTCTGTTATGAGGCTTGTTTGCTGTTCTTCTCGGCATTTCTCTGTTCGCGTGACTGCTTCCCTGTTAGAGGCAGGGTGACAGGCTGGTTCTTATTTATGTCTGCATTCCTAGAGGCAGAACTGGGCTTATAGAAGGGCCTCAGTAAATGTGCTTAATTGAACAAACAAGTGCATGAATGAATGAGTGAATGAATGAAGGAGGGAACTGAGGGTGACATCACTCCCCAGAAGTGAGCAGGGATGGAGGAACTGTCCTGAGGACGAGCACTCAGGGGAGGTCCAGTCTCAGGCTCCCAACAGGGATCCTCTTGTGCACCAACGCTCTCTTCTCTTTGGAGCTCTGCTTTCAAAGCAAATCAACAGCCACAAGGAGATGGCCTGGTTGCCAAAAAACAGAAAACCAAACACATCAAAACAAACCAAAAAAAACCCCCACACATAACAACAACACCCAGAGGTGACAAGCACAGGTCTCTATAAAGAACAAGACAGACACGTCCTCTGCCTTCTGGGACCTCCCTCTGAGACCAACACACAACACAGGTAGCAACATCTAGGCCATTTGGAGAGAGGGCCTGGAAATAGACAATCCATATAGTGCATGACCAGACTGTATTTACATCACAGCCCCAATAGGAGTCAGGAAGAGGTGGGGAGGGGAAGGGAACAACTGTGCTCAGGCAACCAGGTCCCCTCAAGACAATGGGCGTGGGACAAATGGAGAGATTGGAGAAAAAAGCCCAGCTTGATGAATTGGTGCCGGGTATGGGGTGGGAGAATCTAGGCATGTGGAGACGTGAGTGCACGCTCGTCCTGGCCCCAGTCCCCAGCCTGCTGGGCTCCCACATCCCGCTCAGCCCTTGCTGCTCCCCTGTCCTCCAGCCTGAGTCTCGAGCCAATGCCGCTAATTGTTTTCTCCACTGGCCAACTGGTGGGAACGAGGGGCCATAAAGGAAGCAAACAGCACATGCTGTGCATCCAGCAATTTTACTGTTGGCAATTTGATACAGAAAAATAAAACGAGGACAGAGCTGCAGGGTCAGTAAAGGGAAGTATATTTCCAAGTGATTTTTTTCCCCCTCTTTTACTGCCGAGCAGTCAGGGCTCCTCTTTGTGGACAATTCCATCCTAAGCCCAAAGCAGGCAGGCATCGTGAGCAAAGTCCAGGCGTTCATGATGCGAGAGCAGGAGGGAGGAGCCTGGGGAGGGGTGGTGATGGAATGGCAGCGCCTCAGTGTTGGAAGGGACAATGGAGGTCACCTTGTCCAGCCTCCCTCTCAATTAGAAGTCCCCTTCCAGCATGCCCAGCATGTGGTCATCCAGGCTCTTCCTGAGCCCTGCCCGGGGTTGCAGGGCTTGCTGCCTCATGGAACAGCCCTTTCTACTTGCCGGCAGCTCCAGCTATTAAAAAGCTGTTCTTTATAGTCTGTGCAATGCTGTCTCTCTGTAATGCCACTTCCCTTCCTCCTAGTTCAGCCAGTGAATATTTATGGAGGACCTACTATGTATTCGAAATTCTGAAGCAGAGGGACACATAGCTAATGGTCTAGTCTACTGCTTCTTCCAGGTGATCTAGGATTTTTCACTTTTGCCCAGACCCTTTGGAACCCCATTTGTGTTGAGTCTGCAGTTTGTGAGATCTGTGTGTGCTAAGAACAATTTTTTCCTACGACACACCAAGAAGCAACCCTTAAGACAGGAAGAGAAAGTTAGGACGGTCCTGGGGACTGAACCTATAGATACTACCACTGAGCTACATCCCAGTCTTTTTCATTTTTTTTTCAGACTTCTTTTTAACACTATTTATTTATGTATTTATTTATTTATTTATTTATTCATTCATTCATTCATTTATTCTACTTAGGTATACATGATAGCAGAGTGCATTTTGATTCATTGTACACAGATGGAGCCCAACTTTTCATTTCTCTGGTTGTATGTGATGTAGAATGACAACATACATGCAGTCAGGGCTATCATTTTTTATTTTGAGACAGGGTCTCCAAAAATTGTTTAGGGCCTTGCTAAATTGCTGAGGCTGGCCTTGAACTTGTGATCCTCCTGCCTCAGCCTCCTGAGTTGCTGGGATTATAGGCATGTGCCACTGTACCCGGCTAGGAAGACAAAGAAAGGGCCCAGGAGATGACAAATCTCCTTCATGTCACCCTGTTTTATCTTCCACATCATAACATCTATCCCTAGTTATGGATTCTTGCTCACTTATTGTCCTCTACCCACTCCTACCACCACTGACTGATCCCTCCAGCTATGCCACGGTATAGCCCTCTTTGCCTTGTCCCAGTTGGATCCCCAGGGATCACAACAGGGCAGGCTACATAGAAGAAAACTCCATGAATATGTGTTGAATTGAGACCACATGGCTGGAAGCACAGGATGCAGACTGCACACAGGAGGTTTCTGCATAGACCTCTCTTCTTCAGGCAGGAAGAAAGAGTTAGCCTCTCTCCCTCATCAGCCAGGCAGATGGGTGGCAGGCCCAAGGAGAGCCTCCTGGGAAGGTCTTGGGCACAGAGCCAGGCCTGACTCAACTAGAGCCACCAGCAAGTGGCATACTGGTCCTGCCCTAGGTCTAGCTGACAGAGCCTAGGACTACTTCTTGGGGAGGAAAAAAGTATGAAGTGTGGCGGGTGTATCCAGGGAGGCATCCTGAGTTTAGACCAGGGCACGGGTGGGCAGGCAGCTTCTCTGGACCCTGAGGAAAGATCTGGGGAAAGAGTACATCACATTCAGGTGCCATCACGCACACTTGAAATCTCAGCCGCTTGGGATGCTGAGGCAGGAGAAGTTCAAGGCCAGGTGGGGCAACTTAGCAATACCCTGCCTCAAAAGAAAAAAGATAAAAGCCTGAGAATGTAGGTCGGCATTAGAGCACTCCTGGGTTCAATGCCCAGTATCAAGAATTGAAGAAAGGAAGCTGGGCGCGGTGGCGCAAGCCTATAATCCCAGCACTTAGGGAGGCTGAGACAGGAGAATTGCAAGTTGAAAGCCAGCCTCAGCACTAAGCAACTCAGTGAGACCCTGTCTCTACATAAAACACAAAATAGGGCTGGGGATGTGGCTCAGTGGTCCAGGACTCCTGAGTTCAATCCTCAGTACCAAAATAAAATAAAAGAAAGAAAGGAGAGGCAGGATTTGATGGATGACAATAATTAAAACAATGGTTACTCAGCTGGGCATGGTGGCGCACACCTATAATCCTAGCACTTTGGGAGACTGACACAGGAGAATCACCAGTTCAAAGCCGGCCTCAGCAATGGCGAGGCACTAAGCAACTCAATGAGACCCTGTCTCTAAATAAAACACAACATAGGGCTGGGGATGTGGCTTAGCAGTCGAGCTCAATCCCTGGTACCAAAAAAAAAAAAAAAAAAAAAACAATGGTTACTAATTGGACACGTGTGAATGCTGGGCATTCTGCTAACTACTTTATGGACAATGATTCACTGAATGCTCACAATCCCCTGAGAAGTCGGTATAATGGACCCCTCCCACAAATGGAGAAATAGAAGCCTGGGGTGATGAAGCAACTTGGCCAAGGTCCAATCACAGTCAGTGAGACTTGAACCCAGGTGTCCAGGACTCCAGATCTGACCTTGCACCAATGGGCCCCATGGTATCCTCTGGAATTTTTCTACAATAGGAGAGCAGAAAGAGACACAGAGGGCCTTCAGGACACAGCTGAGACTGACCCCAGTCACAGACCCACTGAAATTCAAGGCAAACCCCACAAGACTCCTCAGACAGATCAAAGTCACACAGCACAACTACTGGCCACTCTCGCTCCAGTTTGACTGCCCCTATTGGTTTGGTTTGTTCTCCTACACAGTCTTTCTTTTCTGTCTCTCTCTCTCTCTCTCTCTCTTTCTCTCTCTCTCTCTCTCTGCAGTACTTGAGATTGAACCCAGGGATGCTGTATCACTGAGCTACATTCCAAGTCCTTTCTATCTTTTATTTTGAGACAGGGTGTCACTAAGTTGCCCAGGCTGGCCTCAAACTTACAATTCTCTTGCCTCAGCCTCCTGCAGCTGTCAGGAGGCCTCAGACATTTCCAATCCAACTCTCCTTTAGAATGGAGGATTCAGCACCAATGGCTGACCAAGGTCATGCCAGGCTCCCTGGTCTGTGGGAGTATATCCCCACCGTCAAGCCACATCCCTTTCATGGGTTGTGCCTCATCTGAGACAACTCATGCCCCTCCATGAATTCATGAATACCCTCCATGGACCCAGCTCGCTATCCTTCTTGCCTAAGCCTGGAGAGAGCTAGGAGCCCTCTCAGATTGCCCTCGTTCTCCAGGCCCCTTCACCATTTGTAAAAACAGGTCTGTAATATTGAACATCAGTATGTCCCACCAAAGCAGGGCACAGTGGCTCACACCTGTAATCCCAGAGACTCAGGAAGCTGAGATAGGAGGATTGAAAGTTTAAACCAGCCTCAGCAATTTAATGAAGCCCTAAGCAACTCAGCGAAACCCTATCTCTAAATAAAATATAAAAAAGGGCTGGGGATGTGGCCCAGTGGCTAAGTGCCCCTGAGTTCAATCCCAATTCCACAAAAAACAACAACAAAAACAAAACTCTCTCTCATTCATATATATATCCCATCAAGGCCAGTCTGTAAAGAAGCTGCACATCCTTCATCCCAGAGTAGCTCCCTAAGCCCCCACTCCTCCCAAACCAGCTGATCCACATAATTGGTGCCTCAAGTTCATCGAATATCCATCTGGATGGATCAAAACCAGAAAATCAGGGGCTGGGGCTGGAGCTAAGAGGTAGAGCACTTGCCTTGCACGGGCGAGGCACCAGGTTCGATCCTCAGCACCACATAAAAATAAATTAATAAACAAAGATTTTTTTTAAAAACCCAGAAAATAAGTCAGAAACAATAAGAAACAAATGAATAAATAAACAATGTGAAATTCTATACTCTGATTCTGTGCTCCAGGGGGCACCATTTGCATTGTACTCTATGTGACTCATGTCCCACGACTTGCAATGTCAAGGCCCAAAGTCCCTTCTATATCTAAAAGCAAAGAAACCATAGTACTTTTGCAGTATTCCTAGTATTCTTAGGTTTTGAGTGTTGGTTTAGGGAAGTATCTCTCCACACCTTGGTGGTCTGCATTTGTTAAGAATTCAGGGCTACTTAAAATATGTAATGTTAAGCTTAGAGTTAAGAAAGCTGATAAACTAGGTCTTTGTCATTAGCTTTAAAAAATAAAAGAACTGAGGGCTAACAGTAAATCCTGTGAATGAATAAATCCATCCTTTGGCTCTGTGGGGTCTTTAAGTTTCTGGGATTTTTTTTTTTTTTTTTGGTACTGGGGATTGAACTCAGGGGTACTCAGCCACTCAGTCACATCCCCAGCCCTATTTTGTGTTTTATGTAGAGACAGCGTCTCACTGAGTTGCTTAGCGCCTTGCCATTGCTGAGGCTGGCTTTGAACTCGCCATTCTCCTGTCTCAGCCTCCCTAAGTACTGGAATTACAGGCTTGCACCACCGTGCCCGGCTAAATTTCTGGGATTAAAAATGCCCGCCCCCAGCACTGAGGGCACTCTACCACTGAGCTACATCCCCAGTCCTTATATTTTTATTTTGAGTCAGAGTCTTGCAAAGTTGCCCAGGATGGCCTTGAACTTGCAATCCTCCTGCCTCCGTCTCCCAAATGGCTGGGATTACAGGTGTGCACTACTATACTCAGTGGTAAAAATGTCTATTTAAGGGGCAAAACTATGGTCCTCCCAAATAATTGGCACTATTACTACTAGAATATAGACTATGGCTAAAATCTTCCAAATGTCCAATTAGTGTTATTAACCACATGATGATGTCCATCTAGCAGGGGCATGGCCTGTCTCCTTCAAGAGGAGGTTCACTGAAGGTGTAAGAGATCATGAACTTGTTAAAAAGAGCCAGCACTTTGGGACCAGAGGCCTGAGTTTGAATCCCAGTTCTACCTTCATTTCTCTGAGTCTTAACACCTCATCTAGAAAATAGGGTTAGTAATTCTTATTTAACAGGGCTCCATGAGAATTAAATTAAATGGGTCAACAGTAAGTAGAATATCTAGCAATGTCTGGTGCAGAAAAGGTACTCATTATGTATTCATCCTTTTCCTGTTGACTTCTCTCCTTCCCCTGGATCCACTCTCTTGGTGTGCAGGGTGGGCTCTTGTCTCAGTCTTAATACCCTTGCCCCTGTACTCATGGTAGAAGGATGCCCGAGATGGGGCAGAATGCTCTGCAATTCTTGCTGTCAGGCTCCATGTGTGCAGTTGCGACTGTACATCAATAGACAGCATCTGGACCTCTCTACACTGTGGTACTCCTGCCTGGGGCCTCAGTCCCAAGGGGGCTGTTCTAAACAGGTTTCCTTCTAAAAGAAAAAAGAAACTGACGGATGGTAAGTAATTGATCCCTTAAAAGAGGCAGGGAGGGTGCCTGCATAGCTACCTAGCCAGGAGGCAGTGGGGGATGGCTCCTACCAGTTCCTGCTTCAATTCCCAGATTCCAAGATACAAACATACCCAAAGAGGGGGAAGAAAAGAAAGCAAGGGGGGGAAATGGCAAAAACTAAATGCAAGTGCTGGTACACACACAACCAGTTTAATATAGATGTTTGTTAGGTAGAAAATATAGAACAGAGAGAATTTAAATGTTGATTTCCTTAGCATGCTTGAATTTATTTACTAAAAAAAATAATGTTCATTTATATCTGCTGGGATGAGAAGTAAATGTGCGATCTTCAGTAACTACTGGATATCCCCATATCCAAAACCATGTCCACTCAAGCTACCTAAACTGTCGATCATCCACAAGGATCCCCGTCCCTCAATCCCTACTAACTGTGTAACTGACACCAGGACTAACATAAAAATTGCAAGCAATAAGAATCACCTATTTGGACAGGAGTGGGGGTACATACCTGTAATTCCAGGGACTTAAGAGGTTGAGTGGGGCAGGAGGATCACAAATTTGAGGCCAACCTAGGCAACTTAGCAAGACTCTGTCTCAAAATAATTTTGAAAAAGGCTGGGGATGTAGCTCAGTGAAGGAATCCTGGGTTCAATCCCCAGTAAACTGGGTTCAATCCCCAGTAACCTAATCACACACACACACACACACACCCCACTTAAGTTTGATGAACAGCTTGTAATTCACAAATTACTTTCATGTCCATTTTATTTTACAAACCACAAAAATTCAGCCCTAGGAAACTGAATCTCAGAGAAGTTCAGTGATTTCCTTAAGGTCACACAGCTGGTGAGAGATTATAAACTTGAACTCACATCTGACTACTTGCTAGTTTGGATCTGAAATGTCCTCCAAAGGACATATGTTGAAGGCATGATTGCTAGCTCAAGGCACTATTGGGAGGTGGTAGAACCTTTAAGAGGTAAAGCCCAATGGAAGGAAGTTAAGTCATTGGGGACCTATGTTTGAAAGGGATATTGGAACCTCAGCCCTTCTGCTTCCTCTCTTTGCTTCCCAGCCACCAGAAGGGAAGAATGGCTTCCTCATCCATGAGGTCCCTTCATGAGATCCTTGTATAATGCACGTTCCACCACAGGCCCAAAAGCACTGGGGCCCACCAGACAAGGACTGGAATCTCCAAAACTGTTAACCAAAATTGACCTTTCCTCTTCCTCAAGTTCATTATCTCAGGTATTTTGTAACAGTGATAGAAAACTAACACTCCTGACACATATTTCTTTTCCTTAAACTGTACTGCAAAGTTGAAGTCCAGATAATGGTAACAGAGACTAGACAACAACTCCCTTCAATTTTGGACATTTGCTTAGGATCCTAGTAGAGCTTGGGTTTGGGGAATATAAAGAAAGCCAAGTACATGGAGATAAAATAGAATGGAAACTGGGAAAAGGAAATCTGTGGTAAACTGAAGCACCTAAAAATCAAAGAGGAGGATGAAAACTTCATCTTGTAGCCAGGCGCAGTGGCACATGCTTATAATCCCAGTGGCTCGGAGGGCTGAGTCAGGAGGATTGCAAGTTCAAAGCAAGACTCAGAAACTTAGTGAGGCCCTATCTCTAAATAGAATATAAAAAAGGGTTAGGGATGTGGCTCAGTAATAAAGTGCCCCTGGGTTCAATCCCAGTACCAAAAATAAAGGGGAGGATCTGGAGATATGGCTCAGTGGTTAAGTGCCCCTGGGTTCAATCCCTGGTACCAAAAAATATAAACAATAAAAATAAATAAAATTAGAAACTGCATATTATAACTCCAGTGTTGGTTCTACAGTGTATAGTCAAAGACTAAACAAAAAAAAAGGACTCTTCAGCATCAGGCTGAGACAAGAATCCAACAACTTCCTGAACAGGGTGGTGATGGAAAGATCAACAAAATGAACTGCAAGATGAGAAGAGAAGAGTCCGTGGAGTAATGGCACCCAAAAGCTCACAACCTGGCCCAGAGCCAGGTGACCCTCAAAAGGGAAGGTGGTGCTCATGAGTGGTTGTGATACCTCCTGTAGCGATGAGGCACAAGCATGGTGGTGGGGTGCTCTCAAAGGGAAGAGGAACCCCCCCATCCTAGCTGGGGACGATCTATAAAGACTGGGGACAATCCGTGAAAGGGACTTTGTGATGGGTGAGTTCTTCCTCCTAGGGATAACCTGCCTGGAATTAAAGGAGGGGCTACAGAGCACATCTCTTTTCAAACATGCCAGGAGGGCTTTAGATGGACCTGCTGTCCACCCTCTGCATTCTTCTCCTAAAGAATATAATTCTAATTCTGAATTCCATTCCCTTGTGATTCCTGATACTAATCCCAGTGAAAAGGGAAAGGGTTCCAGTTCCCTAACAGACCATTCACATCAAATACAACTTTTATTTGAGCACCTACTATGTGCCAGGAACTGAGGCATTAGGGGAAAGTCAGCCCTGCCCTCAGGGAGCCCCCACACAACCAGCCCTTGGGTACCTCAGCTCATTCACCTGCTCCCAGGCCCATGCTTCCTGCTTCAAACACAACCAGTTCACCCCCCACCCCACCCTTGGCAGCATGTGGCCCTGTAGAGGTGGCCTCCCTTCTAGCATAGGAAAAAATTCCTGCCTTGACTTCTCAACTCTGCTCTAATCTCCCCAACAGACCTAGGCCCCCAGTTACCATCACATACCAAGTGTCTCTAATACCTAATTTTGCCCAATTTTGTTCTCATTGGAGTGTTTGATCTCCCTTTTCTTTTCCTTTTCCTGTGAATTGAACCCAGGGGCATTCTGCCACTGAGCTATGTCCCGGTCCTTTTTGTTTTTTATTTGCAAGTTCTTTACAAGTTACTCAGGCTGGCCGTAAACTTGTGATCCTCGTGCCTCAGCCTCCTGAGTCACTAGGATTACAGGTGTGCACCATTGCTCCCCGTTTAAATGTTTTAAAAAGGCTTTTCAGTCTGTTAACTGAGTGCACTGGTGTATGCCCATAATCTCAGCAACTGGGGATGCTGAAGCAGGAGAATTGCCAAGTTCAAGACTAGCCTGGGCAACTTAGTGAGATCCTGTCTCAAAATAAAAACAAAACAAAAAAGGTGGTGCTGGGGATGTACCCCAGTGGTAGAGCACCCCTGGATTCAATCTCCAGTGCCAAAAAAGAAGTTCACGGCCTCATCCACAATAAAAGGTGATGAATGACAAAGAGAAATTGGATTGGGGGTTTTCTGTCTCCATATAGTCTCTTTCCAACCACACCTGGCCCCTAGGCCTAAAGAGCATACTCAAAATGTATCACTGGAAAGTCAGGTCAGTTTCAGACACATAAAGGGAATCCTAACCCTCCAAGCTTCATGGACAGGGGTGTATGTGTGCTTGCACATGTTCAGCAAAGGGAGAAAGGAATAAGAAGGCAGAAGAGGCAAGGGGATAAAGGTATCTGCCGTCAAAGGAGCGATGCTAGAACTGAAGGAGCCCTTCCTGCCTATTATTCTATATTAGGGAAGGCGTCGTACCATTTGTTTCCCATTACAGCCTTCAATTCCCTTCTCGTTCAGGGGACCTGAAGCACAGAGCTGGCTTGTTGATTGGTTCAAATTTAATTCATTTGTGTAATATCCCTGTTCAGAATGATGTCTAATTAACACTTTTGTTGGGGGGAATAAAACCTCCCATAATCATTAATGAACAGGGGAAGGGAGAGAAGCTTTCCCAGGCAGCAACCTCCATTCTACCGGGTTGTTCCCTGGCTCTATCTTAGAGATGTCTTAATGAGACACATCTTAATAACGGGATTATTGCTCACTTTGTACCGGGATAAGCAGATGGAGTTTGAGATTTGATGATGGTACATGATTCAGCATTCATACATACAGCTAGGGATTTTGGTTCAAGATGCCCAATCCACAGGAAAGGTGCAGCCAGGTATGGTGGGTGGCACACACTTGTAATCTTAGGGACTCAGGAGGCTGAGGCAGTAGGATTGAAAGTTTGAGGCCAGCTTCAACAACTTAGCACGACCCTGTCTCAAAATAAAAAAGCAAAATGGGCTGAGAATGTAGCTCTATGTTAGAGAGCCCTTTAGTTTGACCCCCTGTACCACAACACACACACACACACACACACACACACACACACAGGAGAGGTGTATGACTATACAGTCTCCCCCAACCACAAAGGCACTCCAAGCTGCTAGACGAAATGTAAGAGTCTACTTTTTCTCTGGATTCTTCACCTCCTCCAGACCTTGCACGTAGAAGTAATACAACAGATTTGTTTATAATTTTATAGTTTGCAAAACAACTTTATAAATGTCAGTTCACAACTCTTTTGGGATGGACTACACCAACCCCATTTAATAAAGAAAGTAATGCTCAGAGAAACTGAGGGACTTGTCCAAGGTCACAAAGCAAAGACATACTGTGGTTGAGAGTGGAAATCAGAACTTTTGGATCAGAATTCTGAGCTTCTTGGGGAGTAGAATTGGCTTGCAGGTCACTGGGCATGTGTTACTGCTCCCCAGAGAAGCTCCATAAGTTAAAACCCTATTCAGGATATAAACAAGGCACTAAGAGGGATTGGCTTCCTGGGCTTCTAGTGGTTGAAGAATCATCTAAAATCATATGCAAGCTGAGTATGGTGGTGCAAGCCTATAATCCCAGTGTCTTAGGAAGCTGAGGCAGTAGGATTCCAAGTGCAAAGCCGGCCTCAGCAACTTAGTGAAGCCCAAAGCAACTTAGTGAGACCCTCTCTGAAAATAAAAAATAAAAAGAGCTGGGGATGTGGTTCAGTGGTTAAGCACCCCTGGGTTCAATCCCCAGCACCAAATAGATAGATGATAGATAGATAGATAGATAGATAGATAGATAGATAGATAGATAGATAGATAGATAGATAGATAAAATTATGTACAAGAGTGTGAATGGCATCCGCATGAGAAAGGTAAAGAAGTGGGTAATTTGTAACTTTCATAGGACTCTCAAGAGCCTACAGCAGCCGGGCTCAGTGGTGCACGCCTATAATCTCAGCACTTTGGGAGGCTGAGACAGGAAGATGGCGAGTTCAAAGCCAGCCTCAGCAATGGTGAGGCGCTAAGCAACTCAGTGAGATCCTGTCTCTACATAAAACACAAAATAAGGCTGGGGATGTGGCTCAGTGGTCGAGTGCCCCTGAGTTCAATCCCTGGTACCAAAAAAAAAAAAAAAAGTCTATGGCTCCAGAGACTTGGGTTGGTCTTTAGTCATGGCTTCCAGTGTGAAAGGCAGAATCCAAAAAGCTGGGGTATCAATAAGAGGACTTGGGTTCTAATCTCACTGTGTTCATCTGGGTGACCTCAGGTTAACTGTTCACCCTCTCTGGGTTTCCATTCCATACCTGAAAAATGAGGATCATAAACTCTGCCCTGCCTAGCACACACAGATTTTTTATAAGGACCAAAAGACATAATGGAAAAAGACATGGAGGCTAGAAGAAAATGATGAGAAAGAATTATTTTCACTGTTTACCCTTCTGCATTTTTTCAATTTTGTATCATGTGCATTACCTCCTAAAAATATAAAATTAAAAATTTAACAAAAAAGACACTAAGCCATCAGGTGACAGAATGCTTTGCACACACAATCTCACTTAATTCTCCAAACAGCCCTGCAAGGTAGAGATAATTTTCCCAATTGCATATGAGGCAACTGAGGCTCAGCAAGCTCAGATAAGTCATCCAGTGTCATGAATGTGACTCAATATTAGCTGGTCGAGGATTAAAATTCATATCTCTCTGATTTCACAGTTGCTACTTAGTGCTTTTTCTCCCTCCTATATTACAGGTGCTCATTCTATCTCATAAAAGCTCAGTGTTAAGAGATAAACTTGATGAATATTGGAGGAGAATAAATTTCACTATATTGCTATAGGACAGCTAAAATTTTCCCAATCATTATCTAAATATAGGACTCCCATAACTACTTGCCTTACAACCAACCCAACTGTGCACTGGCTGCCTGAAAAAAAAGAATTAAAAAAGGAGTACACGTGCACATACACACACAGAGAGAGAAACTTTTGTTATAGCAAAAAGGAGAAAGAATTAGAAATGCCCATTGAAAAATGTACTCCCATGACCTGGCACTGCAGAGATCCACCCAAGCAGCTTGGCAAGAGTTATTCATTCTGTCCCGTCTCTAAAATGCACGTACCCTTGCCTTGCACAGTCTTGTAAATACTTTGCTGTCGATTCACATCATTGTTTTCGTTCTGCTGGCTACATGTCCTGTACACGTTTATCCATGTCAGTGCCTCTGGCTTGGACTGCAGCCCCAGAGGCAGAGGCTGGGTTATTCACATCTCTTCACACTTATCCACACCAAGTGAGACACAATTATGTGCTTAATAAAGGTTTGAGCAGATGACCACAAAGATAAAGGTCATTTATTCTAACTTAAAGAGAAACGAGGCCTCCGGGTAGGGTAATTTTCAACAGACAGTGCCAGGCAGAGGAACACACACTAATACCCAAAGAAAGGTCAGGGTCTGCATCCCTCCTCTACCTGGTTCTATTAGACTGACAACAAGAAAATTTGCTTCTCTCAGTTATCAGTTTGACCACCTATAAAGTGGAGATAATATCCACTTCATGAGACTATAGTAAAAATTAAAGAGACTATGAAATCCTTAGCAAATGGAAAAATGCTATGTTCAGTTACTTAGTTTAAAAAGGAGGAAAAATAGAGGTTGGGAGTGTAGCCCAGTACACACAACACCCTGAATTCAATCCCCAGCACCACCAAGGACATAAATAAACAACAACTGGAGCAAACTCCTAAGATGCTGTAGTGTCCCAGGGTTTATCACCCGGAAGATGTCTCCTGGGCTTTCCATCCCCAGTGACAGAAACTGTCATACTCTCTAGAGCCTCTGTGCCTTTCATAAGACCTGATACCATCATCAGCAAATGGGATGAATACTCCAGAGATCTTGCAAAAGCTGGTACAATTAAAAGTTAGATTTGTGCCCAGCATGGTGACACACATCAATAATCCCAGCTACTTGGGAGACTGAGGCAAGAGGATCACAAGTTTGAGGCCATCCTCAGCAACTTAGTGAAACCTCAACTCAGAATAAAAAATAAAAAGGTCTGGGTAGAGCTCAATGGTACAGCACTCTTGGGTTCAATCTCCAGTACTGAGAGAAAAAAAAAAATTTAGATTTGTATCTAGCATTGGAAACAACTAAAGAAGAAAGCCATATCCCAAATTCTTTCTAAATGTCACTGTGTCCCATCTCTAGCTATTCTGGATGGGACACACCACACAGCCACAGCCACACAATCCCTACCATTAGGGAGGCTTTAAGTAATAGACCAACTAGTGCAAATTACCATGCAAGGGTACCCCTGAGGACCCAGGCATCCAGCAGACCTGAGCAAGCAGACAAGACTAATCAAGTCAGGGTTCCCACAGGAGCACTGTGGCTGATTTTGCAGGAGATGAAGGTCAATGGTTGGTGGTGAAAAGTCTACTTGGAATGTTCCAAACAGGGAGGCAGGAGGGAGCGGGCCCTATGAGAGACTTGCCAGAGGATGGGTGGGAGGTTAGTAACAGAAATAGCATTAGTAGACCCCACGGGGCACGCAGTGGGGAGGCAGGAGTGCTGGTCCTTTTTGAAGTGGTCTCTGGATAATTGCTCATTCCCTGGGGCTGCCCCTGTCCTACCCCTAAGACTGAGTTCTATATAATAAGTGCTATTATTTCTTCCTTGAAGGTCAAGTCTTCTCCACACACCCTAATAGGAATTGATTTGTCCTTGCTCTGAGGTTTCTGGCTATGCTACTCACATGGCAATTCAGCATCTACTGACTTGGTAAGAGAGGACACAAACATATTGAGGACCTACTGTGTGCTCAGTGATTTCAGTTCATCTAATTCTCCCCACACCTGTGCATTCAGTTACATTATACCCATGTCCAAGAAAGGCAGTGGAGTGTGGGGGTTAGGAGCAAGGTCTCCAGGCCAGTCTGACTCCAATTCTAGCTGTTCCATCACATCTTAGCCGTGAAACTTTACATAAGTGATTTAACTTTGCACTGCAGACTTCCCTTCTGTAAAATGAGGATAATAATTACTTATCTCCTAGGATCACTGTGAAGGTCAAATGCAGTAATATCACTTAGAAAGATGTCTGGACAAGCGGGTGCAGTGGGGCATGTCTGTAAGTCCAGCTACTCTGAAGGCTGAGGCAGGAGGATCACAAGCTTCAGGCCAGCCTGGGCAACTTGGTGAGACCCTGTCTCAAATGAAAAAAGAAAAAGGACTGGAGATGTACCTAAGGGGTAAAGTGCTCCTGGGTTTAATCCCCAGTAGTGGAAGAAGAAAAGAAAGAAAAAAGAAAGGAAAGAAAGATGACTTGCACATGGTTAGTGCATAAACAAACGTGCTCAGAAATATGCCCAAGACTTATAAATAATTAGATCCAAGTATATGGCTTCAAAGTCCATACTCTTTCCACTTTCATGCAGTGTCTCATTCTCTGATTTTTCTCTAAGGATGTTGTCCCTCATCTGTCACCAGTTTTTATTAGGTTATAAGCCCATCATGGGACAGTGGTCATCTTCCCTTTACCTCTCTGTAGAGCATATTGTTCAGGGAGTCCAAATAAGCAAGTTTAAGGAGAAAGTATATTTAGACTACTCCTGGTCACCCAGCAGGACAGGACTGGGGAGGAGGGTGGACAGATCTGAGCCTGAAGGGCCACCTGCCCCTATGTTGGTGTGGAGAGAACAAACCCTTGCCTGCAGCACCTTCCTCTCTGTCTCCTCTTGTCCCAGGGTCTCTGCTTTCTTATGATTTACCCTACAGGAAAGCAGTGCCAAAGCACCAAGCAAAAATTGGTGTACCCCTCCACCGCCACCCCTGGTCCGCCACCCCTGGTATGCATGGGCAGTCTGGGAGAGGCGTGGGCTGTGCAGGGCAGGGGCCCCCTCTGCTGTCCCGCCAGCTCAGCACTTCCTCCTGCCCCTGCCCCAACCTGCCCTGCTCCCATCCCACTCCTCTGTGCTGTTCTGCCTGGTGAGGGCATTTCTTCAGCCCTCCTGACCTCCTCCTGCCTGGGAGGATGGAGGCATAATTAGCAGCCGCTTCTCCTGGGGAGTGGGAGAGCAGAGTGGCTCATTAAACTAGCCATGCGTGCCTCTTCTGCCTTTTCCCGTGCCCTCTCCTCTGCATCTCCTTCGCCCCCATCTCCCTCTCCCACCTCACCCTTCTGGCCTCTATAGGTTCCTGGATGCCCGGCACCCCTACCAGTTCCACGTTTATGCTCTCTCCTCCCCTCCTCTTTCTCTGCCTCTTTTTCCGGCCAGCTTTCTCCCCAGACCCCCTTTTCAGGGCCCCTCCCCCTCCTTTGTTTCCTTTCCCTGGCTGTGTGACCTTCTGCCTGCTGCATCCCTGGCTGGCTCGGTCCCTGGCTTCTCAATCGTCATTCCTCGCACCTCCTGTCTTTGGCTCCACCTTTTTCTTCTGCTCCACTTATTTCCAACTCTGCTTCCTTTATAGGCTTCCCCGCTTTTCTCTTTTCCTCTCCTTACTGTCTCCTCCATTCCCACTTTTACCCCTCTCCTAACCTACTCTCTGCCACACCGAAATCAGTACTTATGTCCATTCCGTCTCTTTCCTGGTGGGAGGAGAAAATGGAGGAAAGATAGGAAGGAGGCGCCTGACTTCTCCCAGCCTAAGCACCCTGCTGCTTTCAAAATCCACTAGTTGGTCCCCCAACATGAAGCCCAGGGACAGGTAATAAAGGAGAAGCCACCTCCACACAGAGGAGGCAGCAGCAAAGGCTTCAGGTAGGCGTCATCTGGGTCATCTTGGCAACAGGTGCATCCCAGGCACACCTGGGCCATCCACAGCTGTTGCTGAGGACTGAAGGGAGAACCTCTTTTTTGGGTCTTGTTTCCGCAGTTTAGGGCAAGAAGTTCCACCCTCTCAGGGGAACTTGGTTTTGCTACACCACCTCCTCTTCTTCTAAAAATGTAGCCTGTGGTGTGCTGACTTTGGTTCCGAGGTCAGGACAGGCCCAGTGGGGCTGGAGGGAGGGGGACTTGCCATAGGGAGGACAACCAGATCGCCTCTGCCCGGCCTGTTGCCAGTTCTCTGAAAACTTATGCTGCCCAGTATGTCTTCTGCAACTGGAGCCACCCTGACCCCCAGGTCCACCATTCCAACACCACTGCTCACAGTGCCACTCCCACCTGTCTCCCTCCCTCCTTTCACTTCCTATCTCCATTTCCCTAAGATAATATTAGACAGCAGGATGTCTTTCCAACACAATAACTTTTTTTTTTCTGGCAGTACTGAGACTTGAAATCAGGAGTGCCCTACCACTGAGCTACACCCCTAACTCTTTTCACTTTATTTTGATACAGGGTCTCATTAAATTGCCTACGCTAGCCTCAACCTTGCAATCTTCCTGCCTCAGCCTCCCGAGTGGCTGGGATTACAGGTATGCACCACAGGCCCAGCTCCAGCACAATAACTGCTTCCTTCCCATTTTCTAAAATTGCACCTTGTGGCTGGGTGTGGTGGTGCACCACTGTAATCTCAGCTATTCCAAGTTTGAGGCTAGATTTGACATTTAGCAAGACCTTGTCTCAAAATAAAAATAAGAAGGACTGGGCATGTAGCTCAAAGGCAAAGTGTCCCTAGATTCAATCTCCATTACCACAAAATAAAATTTAAAAATATATGTGCTTCTTTCAGGAAGCCTTCCTGGACTGACCATACCTTAAAGCTGGAAGAGTACTAAGAAACTATTTAATTCCATCTCAATTTAGAATTATGGCCTGGGCATGCTGGTGCATGCCTATTATCCCAGGAATTTGGGAGGCCAAAGCAGGAGAATCCCAAGTTCAAGACCAGCCTGGGAAACTGAGTGTATCAGAATTAAAAAGCAAATAAATAAATGAAAAGGGCTGGGGGTGTAGTTTAGTGGTAGAACACCCCTGGTTCTCCAGCACCACCAAAAAAAAAGAGTTATTAGACTTAGGGCACTGAAAGCCAGAACAGTTATGTGGTTTTCCCAGTGCACATTGTATATTAATGGCAAAACATCAAGTCTTCTAGTTCATCTTCTTGTGTTCTCTCCACTGTACCAACCTGTCTGCTCACTAGAGAAGGGAGAATTGATAGTCAGGGGAGAATCTGGTGGTCAGGATTTCCATTATTATGCTTCCTGTTCTCTACCTCAAAGTACCTCTCTGTAGTCAGTCTCTGCTATATTCGAAACCAGTGTTATTGACCTTAAATAGAAACTTGCTTAGCAGTGAGCCCTTGGAAGGCAGGTAACCATATTGTATTCACCTCTGTTTCCTCAGCATCTAGTGTCTGGCTCTCTATGAACGCTTGGCACATTGAAGCTAACTGAAATGAAGACATACTGTTGATTGTCTAAAACCAGAGTGTTCCCCACCAGCCAGAGGGTAAGGAAGAGTCTTAGTAGACAAGGATGACAAAGCCTGGCCCAGTCCCTAGGGAGCCTCTCAAAGGACAACAGGGCAGTGCAGAGGAGATCCCCAGGACACAATTTGCACTTTTTGCCCTTTCCAAGACCACAGGGGAATGGTACCATCTTGTAGGTCAGGAACTTTGCATTTGGGTGGCCCACTCCATGGCTGCAGGCCAGGGAGAAAGGAGGGTGGAGGCTCTACAGGTTCCCAGAAAGAACTTCAGAAGACACCTGCAGGCTTTAACATCATCTAGGGTGGTCGCTACAGCTCCTCCCTGCTCCTGGACCCAATCCAGGATCTCTTGTCACTTGCACAAGAGAGCATATGCAGATGAAAGTTCCCTAGGAAGAAACAGACTGAAAGCAGCTGGGGCCATAGCACTTGGGCAGAAGGTCTGCAGATGTCCTCATACTAGTCAAAGGAATTATGGATGGTGGTGGAGCAGCTGAGTGATACTTGCCTGAACACTTGGGCCATCTCTCCCACCTTTCCGATTAAGTTATTGTGCTATTTCTTTTGGAGGCTGTATGGGGAGTTTTATCATAGGGCCTGGGATTTGGGCAGCTGGAAAGATCTGGAGCAAACCCTGACTTTATATCATAAGAGGGCAACACATGTATAGTAGGGATCCTGGGATGTGTTAAGGTCCCTCGATGCAAAGCCAATGTGGAAGCAGAGGTCAAAGTCTATGGGCGGGACTTAGCAGTAACAGAAAGGGAACTGGTGGAACAGGAGGATCACAAGTTCAAGGCCAGCCTGGACAATTTAGAAAGAACCTGTCTCAAAAGAAAAAAGGCTAGGGATATAGCTCAATGGTAAAGCATCCTTGGGTTCAATCCCTAGAAGAAAGAAAAGAGGAGTGGAGATGGGGGGGGGGGTGCAGAGAAAGAAAAGAAAGGAAAGAAAGGGTGGCCCTGGAATGGAGCATTATAATGAGAATCCTAAATCAGGGCTTCCAGCCCAGGCTGGCTCAGAGTCAGTTGAGTGGCTTGGGGTCAGGGGTGTTTGTATCCCTTCTCAGGTCTTCAGTTTCTTAATTCAGGGACTAGATCACCTACACAATCCCTTCCATATTTGCCACCTCAGCACATAGTAGTTGTTCATAGGTCAAACTTTGTATGAAGCCGGGCGCGGTGGCTCATACCTGTAATCCCAGCACTTTGGAGGCTGAGACAGGAGAATCGCAAGTTCAAAGCCAGCCTCAGCAATGGCGAGGCGCTAAGCAACTCAGTGAGACCCTGTCTCTACATAAAACACAAAATAGGCTGGGGATGTGGCTCAGTGGTCGAGTGCCCCTGAGTTCAATCCCTGGTTACCCCCCCCCCCCCACAAAAAGCTTGCATGGATATCTTCTGTGACTCCCCTCCTCCAGATATTTAAAATGTTCCCCACACCCCTCGCATAGCCCTGGCCTATGTGGGTGATAATGAGCCTTCATAATCCTCCTAGCTTCTTGCCTCTTGCCTTCCTTACTTCCCTGTGCCCAGAAACTGGAATGGAGGCTCTCAAATTCCATTACATTGACCTACTTTTCGAGAACCCACACAAGCTGCCTACTAAGAATCCAGGTGCATAAGGCTTTAACAACTACCTACTGAGCCCCAGAGCCTCACCAACCCCAATGGTACCCCCACACACCCAGAGTGCATTCATCCTTCCCCTGCAATCCATGCCCTGTCCCCTGCTGCAGAGCCCTGCTGCAGATGTCTTTAAGGAAGTCCGGCCAAACCAGCACCATCCACGCCACACCCGGGGCTATTTCCTGTCTCTTCAGTATTTAAGACCTCTGGATTGCATTATATTTATCTGAGGTTGTTTACATATATCCTGGTAACAACAGGAACAATTTGCCTCTGGGACTTACAAGTGAACAGAAAGCACTAAGGAAAGTCTCTTGCATAAAGCCCATAAAGAACCAGGTGTGGGGGGCTAGGATTGTAGCCCAGTGGTAGAATGCTTGCCTTGCATGCGTGAGTCACTGGGTTTGATCCTCGGCACCACATAAAAAGTAAATAAATGAATAAAATAAAGATCCATCAACAACTAAAATATCTATATATATATATTTAAAAAAAAGAACCAGGTGGTCCATGAAGAGAGATCAAGCGGAAAGAGTGGATCACATTTGGGCACAATGGTGCACACCTGTAACCCCAGGGACTCAGGAAGCTGAGGCAGGAGGATCCCAAGTTCAAGGCCAGCCTGGGCATCTTAGACCCTGTGCTCAGTAGTACAGCACCCTTAAGTCCGATCCCCAGTATCAAGGAAAAAAAAAGGCACGGATGCCTTGCCCACTGAGCCTGGGGGTGGGGGGTAAGGTGAGGGAAATTTTAGTCTTTCCCAGGAAAGGGAGGAGGGAGAAGGGTTGAAAGCAGTTTATGATGTATCTTATTATAGAACCTATTATAACCTATGGTAACCTATTATAGAAAGCAAATAGTTTCACTCAAAAATCATGTATATGCATATTTCCTTTCAACCTCAATTACAGACTTACACAAACAGGCTACAACTAAAAAGAGCCTTTGGCTAGCCCAACCTCCTTATGTTAGGAGTTACTAAAGCCCAGCAAGGTTAAGCAACTTATGCAAAGTCACACAGCTCATTAACAGCAGAGTCAGGAAGGAAACTAAGATAAGAGTAATGGCTCAAATAGGACACTTTCCACACCACCACAATACTTCCACCAGTTGATTAGATCACAAGGAACAAACAGTCACATTGGTGCTGCACAGCCAGCCTGATCTTGCATTTTTTAAAAATACAGAATCTGCATTATAATGCAGTGAACAATCTTTCCTGTTCATCCCCGAGAGTCCTGATAACCAAAGAGGGACACACAGGTCTGAAGCAGAAAAGAAATCCAATAATCCAATCCTGAGGTAGAATTTACCAGCTCTGGGATCCACCTTGTTTTTTCCCTCAGCATTGGGGATTGAACCCAGAGGTGCTCTTCCACAGAGCTACATCTCCAGCCCTTTTTATTTTATTTTGAGACAGGACCTCACTAAGTGGCCCAGGCTGGCCTTGAACTTGTGATCCTCCTGCCTCTGCCTCTGAGTAGTTGGAATTTACAGGCATGCACCACCATGCCAAGTGAGATCCAGCACTTTAGACTAAAGTTTTGAAGTTTGGGTTGAGAGCCTTCCTAGATGCCATCCCACAATGGCCACTTTTAGGTTGCAATGCATGCAAATCCCAAGACACTTAGCAACTGAGAAGAAAGGATTACAGAGGACGTGGGCCACTGCTCCCTCCTCCTCAAACCTATAAATCCAACTGCCCTTTAAGGAGGTCCCCATCACCAATTACAGTGAAAACAGTCACATCTCAGTTAGCCACACCACTGAGGAAAAGCAGTGGTGTGGATAATGCAAAAGTCATTTCTTTTTGGCATCGGAAAGCATGATAATGAATTTTTAGCAGCACCTAATTATGTTCTGTGGAAGATAATATTAAAAAAGTGTTTGCATTCTCTGCGCACGTATTAAGTGATAATGTGAAGAGCTGAGTTGGAAAAGGAACCAGACTTCAAATTAAACCTCATTATGGGGACCTACCAAGTGGATAATCCACCCTCGAAGAACTGGGAGAGTCACTCAACAGGCGTTTGGTGTGTGCATGTGCGCTGTGTGCGTACTTACTGTGTGGCTGTCACTCTCCTGTGCACTGAGAGAAGAGGAAAGAGAGGGAAGTTACAAACAAGAAGTCATGTTCCCAGTCCTAAGGAGGGCTGGTCTCCTGCAGGAGATGGTAATAAACAAGTCCCTGTGATTAAAGTGAAATATACTGATCAAGCAAGAGCCATTTGCTCTGGAAGCTCAAAGGAAAGAACACTTAATGCTCTGGGGGAAATTGAGAAGACTGTCTTCATGTGGCTTTTGAGGTGCATCTGGAAGGCAAATCCAAATGGAGGTCTGTACAGTCCAGGGAACAGCAAGGTGGCGGGGCCTGGTGTCAGGGAGGAGGGCTGGGAGAGGAGAAAGAGTTTTCCCCTTAGAACAAATGCAAATGCAGTCAACCTCAGCACCCTTTCCCCTGTGCTCCTTGCTCCTTGTGCAGTCATCCTTTATCTCAACAAGACAGCTCTTGCCTATGTTCTCCAGAAGCAAGTTCCTCTCCACTTGTTATTCCTGAAAGCTAAAAAATTCACCCTGGGAAAAAAATTCCTGTCCCTGTCCACAGCGGTGTTGTGTTTGAATCTCCAAACTTACTGGATTCAGGGCTAATTTCTCTGACATTCCCAGACCTAGAGCTTTCTCCACCTGGGCGTTGTTATGTTTTGGGCCTCTATTTTGGGGGCCAGCCCCTCTAGACCCTTCTAATTTTGCTGCCGTTTTAAAACTGAAGGGAAAAGAAGATGGAGAGGAGGCAGCTCTCTCTGCCTCCCTGCCTCTTTCCCTAGCTCTGTGGTTAATGCTCAGCAATGATCCTACAAGCCTGGAATTTGAGGAATTTCCTGCCCCCTGCTCCCTGGAAGAGCTGAAAGAGACCTAGTAATTAGGCCTGGAGTTTCCACTCCTGCCTCCCTCCACCCAAGTTAAGTGGCCCAAGTGAAAAGCAGAGTCCAAGGGGCCAGCGTGGACCTCAGCCTGGATGCGTCAGTGGCTTGAAAGGCTTGAACGTCCATCATGAACGGCACCCCACAAAGTCACCCCGCTGCCACCCCCTCTTTCACCCCCTTCCAATCATCCAAAGTCTCTGCCACAATGCTCCACCTTTCGTCTGCCTGCCTGAGTGTAGCCATAATAATAATCCAGGACAGACAGAGTTAATTCCCTCCACGATCCACCTTGTCCTCCTTACAATTGTCGAGGGATAATTCAATGCTTTTTTGGTTGGTTTGTTTTTGCCTTCCCTTCCTCCAACACCACAGGAGCCAAGCTAGCCTGGGCTCTTTATTCCCTCCCCTCTCCAGCCTGTTCCTCTATCTTTTGCCCCTTCTCCCTGCATTCCCCTGGGCCCGCATGTTCTGACTTTTTTGATTCATGCCTTTGCTCAGTGTCTGTTCCAGGCCCAGAGACCGGCCTGCTCCCCGGCAGCATGTCTGTCTCTGGGACTTCTAGAAGGCAGGGTGGAGGCTCTGTGCCTCCGTTTCAAGCCAGAGATATGGGGACAGGAATGGGGAGGATGCTCCCAAGTCATCTAAATGAATCTTATGTAACTTTGCTGCGGCAGCAGCAGCAATAACAGAAGCAAATTTCTCTTCCTAATTATATTTTGTTCAGGCTAATATTAAAATTGGTTCATATTCTCTCATGACACATCAATTGATGGCTGAATATCAGGTGCTGGGGCAAAATCAGCCTAGGATTTAAAACACTTGCCACAAATAGTTCTCAACCTGAGTGTCCCAGCACCATCTATAGGATGAGGAAAGGGTTCCCGTCCCCTCTCATCCTTCCCCTCTCCATTCCAGCCCTCTGTGAGGGTCCAGGTATACAGTTTAGTATTTACCTCTTAGCCTTAGTATTACCTTAGTATTTACCTCTTTAGCCTAGATCAATCGATCTCTCGATATCTCTCTCTCTCTTTGCAGTACTGGGGATTGAACCTAGGGGCACTCTCCAACTGAGCCACATCCTCACCCCTTATTATTTTGAGACAGGGTCTCACTAAGTTGCTGAGGCTGGCCTCAAATTTGTAACGTCCTGCCTCTGCCTCCTAGTTGCTGGAGTTACAGGTGTGCACCACGGTGCTAGTTTAATTGTCCCATTCTTAACCTCTTCAACCCCCTGTTTCCTTTGGTTTCATTCTTCCTCTACTCAAGAGTCAAGTCTGAATCTTATCTGCCCAAAGTCCCAGAGCAGCTGACTGGGTGGAACCTGGCACTACACCTCCCGTCTCTGCCCAAGTCACCTACCCTCTCATCACACTCCACTCTTGGGCCAGGCCCCCTCACTCACTTCCAGAGGGCCCAGGACAGCAGGACCAGGAGGCATCCCACCTGCTCACAGGTCTTTCCCAGGGCCTCACAGTAACTCTACTCCTTTCTTATCCCCTCTCAGCAAGCAGACTGAGAAGGTGGGGCAGCACATGGCCCAAGGCCTCCAGGCCTGTCCCCCCATCCCCAAACTCTTGGCAATTCTGACCTGGGATGAAACTAAAATGGCAGTTTCCTGCTTCCCCTTCCTTCCCGCCCCCAGTCCTTCCTCTCCGTGCATTCTACCAGCCTCAGAAGAAAAAGACTCTCTGTTAAAAAGGAAATCAAAGCTATTCCACTACTTCAGTGGGAATGTTCGCTATCTCCAGATTTCCTTCAACTCTCAAGATATTTGCCTTCTGAGGTTGAGAGTTGCCAGTTGCCAGTTCCTCGCCCCTCCCCCTCTTCACATTCCCTTCAAACAAAGCTTTTCTGTCAGGTTTTTGACCCTGATGAAGATTTTTGACTGGAATCCCTTCTTCTTCATCTTCTTCTTCTCCCCCCTCCCCCTTTACTCTCTAATTCTGAAAGATCTTTTGTCTTCTCAGTAAAAAACAAAAAACAAACAAACAAACAAAAACAAAACTGAGAGATTGAGAGGGGTGTCTCCCCCTCCTTGTAAGTAATTGAGAAAGAGGTTTTCTGTTGTTGCTTTGGAGAGAAAGGGAAGAAAAAGTCAGTGTGGAACTATATTTTTTCTTTCTTTTTTTTTTTTTGGTACTGGAGATTGAACTCAGGGGTACTAGACCACTGAGCCACATCCCCAGCCCTATTTTGTGTTTTATGTAGAGATAGGGTCTCATTGAGTTGCTTAGCACCTCACCATTGCTGAGGCTGGCTTTGAACTCGTGATTATCCTGTCTCAGCCTCCCTAAGTGTTGGGATTACAGGCTTGCGCCACTGCGCCCGGCTTATATTCTTTCTTAAAAATTTATTTTTAATAGAAATAAAGGAGAGCTGGGTGTGGTGGCTCACACCTGTAATTCTAGCAATTTGGGAGGCTGAGGCAGGAGGATTACAAGTTTGAGGCCAGCCTCAGCAACTTAACAAGGCCCTAAGTAACTTAGAGAGACCCTGTCTGAAAATACAAAATCAAAAGAGCTCAGGATATAACTCGGTGGTAAAGCACCCCTGGGTTCACTCCAGGGTACCAAAGATAATTAATTAGAAATAAAGGAGAGAGGTCTTGAACATGTGAAAGGAAAAAGAAGGCCCGTGAGAAGGAGGGTGAGGTTAAAAGGGTAACAGAGAAAATGAAGAAGGGCTACAAAGACCTTCAGAGAAGGAGCAGGAAGGGTTAGAAGAGATGCCCATTTCCTGGGCTATGCGCTACACTGAGCAGCTTCTCCAACTTAGAAATAAGAAATGAACTAGAATCACACCCTAAACAGGAAGAAGAGCTTAAAGGGTCCTGGCACATCCACAGTACCTAAAAGTGCCGAGCATACAGTAAGTGCTCAATACATGTGGTGTTAAACAAAACGGGGCTGTCATGGTAACTGTTTTTTCTTCTTCTTTTTCCTTTTCCCTCAGGACCAAAGGAACAGACGAGAAAGAAACAAAGAACTCAGGGTTGACCTCACCTGAGCTAGGGCAGGGTGTACCAAGCTAAGCAAGAGGTCCACTGTGTCAACCCCTCTTGTCTAACCCCTCTGTCTTCCCTAGACTTCATCCTCTCCTTCATCTGGCTAGGCAAAACTGATCCATCGAAACACTGTCAGCTCTCAATTATTCAAACACAGGATCCTCACTTTGGAGATTATCCATGGAAAAATCTTAATCCCGGGCAGGCTGATTCCCTTTGCCACCTAGGATTTTTCGGTTGTCAGTCTTGGTGTGAGCAGGGAATTAGAAACTCATTTAAATAGCAGTCCAAGTCAACTCTAATAAGCAAGGCAAATCTGATTATTATCATCATCATTATCACCATGATACACTCCAAAGTTTAAAAAAAAAATAGTTAAAAAAAATCAGAGACTGTGTGTTATCCATGTGGAGGCTCCCCCTTCTACTGGGTCAATTGGGTGTTAACTATATTTACAGACGGCCTTTAATCTGGACAGCTCTCTGCAGCCTCTGGTCCATCTTTACAGTGCATCTAAAGGAGGATTAGAGACAATTTGTAATATTTGTTTCCTTAAAATAGTAGCTAACATTATCATTGCTTTCTTATAATTTGTCAAGCACAATGCTATGTCTCGTGTAGTTTAACTCGTTTAATTAGTTTACTCATTCCATAAAATATTTGAGGCAACACATATGGACACCTTTGGTCAATAATATAAAACATAGAGCTGGGTGTAGTGGCGCACGCCTGTAATCCCAGCACTTGGGAGGCTGGGATAGGAGAATTGTGAGTTCAAAGCCAGCCTTAGCAATGGCGAGGTGCTAAGCAACTCAGTGAGACCCTGTCTCTACATAAAACACAAAATAGGGCTGGGTATGTGGCTCAGTGGTCGAGTACATACACCATAAATTTACCCGGGCACAGTAGCACATGCCTATAATCCCAGCTACTTGAGAGGCTGAGGCAGGAGGACAGCAAGTTCAAGTTCAGCCTGAGTAATTTAGCAAGACCCTGTCTCAAAATAAAACAAAAAGAGCTGGGATGCAGCTCAGAGGAAATGTGATCCTGAATTCAATCCCCAGTACTGCAAATAATAGTCATAAATAAATAAAATAAAATATAAATTAAGAGAAAAGACTAGACATTGGATAGGCATGGTGGTGATTAGACAAACAGGGAAAGCGAATAAGGACAGGAGAAATAAATTGAGGTTGGGGTAAAGCTAAGCATATGCCCTAGGATCCCGAATGCCTCTTCAGAGACAAATTGCAAGGTTCTGCCTTGAGCTTCCAAGCAGCCGATGCAAAGAGGAAAAATTCAAATTTCGTGACATAATTTATTGTATCTATAAAATAAAAACCACCCGGTGACTTAGGAAAAGTACCGCCATGGAACTTTCACCAATAGATCCTCATAAAAGGACAGTATGATGTGTTGAACCATATCCTGGATGACATCCCTACCATAAATATACTAAGGAGTTTCATGGGGCTGCTCTTTAGAACATTCCTCAGTGCAGGCTGGTGGCACTGTGCCAGATGCTCAGCTCAGGAAAAGCAGTTCTTGAAGGGGCCAAAACCATTCGGTCTCGGTTCGCAACTCTTGGACCGTGTGGCTTAGTCCAAGGATAAAACTGAGAGTTCCTACAGGAACGGACTGGAGGTGGGTGACGACCGTGGGAGGGAGAGCTGAAGACATAAAACAGGACTCTTCCGACTTAGCTATTTTAGCCCCCAGCTCAGAGCTGCATCCTGAGATGAGAGGAAGGAAAGGACATCACAGCCCTCTCTGATATTCACGATTTCTTGGGAGGCATCTGAAGACAGGGGGAGGGAGAACTCAAAGGATTATTTCACTAAGGAGATGGGGCAAGGGGCCAGCAGGCTATTGTGATGTCTGGGGTGGGTGAGGGGCCCAAGTGAGACTCATCTAAAAAAGAAGAAAGCTCTATCTACAGTACGGAGAAAAAAAGGAAAAAGAAAAGAAAAAGAAAGAAATGCTGCAGAGTATACCTAACCCCATAAATATCAGCTTAGTTTTTGTCATCTTGAGGTCTGGGAAGATTAGTCTGGAAAAATCCTAAGAAACAGTCACAGAGGAATTAGAGGTGGCAAGAGACAATGAAGGCCTGGCTAGCAGGGACTCTCTTGGAAGAACAACCCAAGCATCCCCACAACCCAGGGGCTGGAGGGTACAATCCACACAGAGGCTGGACATGAAGGCTATCCTCACCTTTCTCTCCACCTTTCTCCTGGAACAGTCCAGGAAGGGAGCAAACTCACAACTCATTCATCCAGTACTCAGTGTCCAGAAATTGCCCCATTTATCCGACCAAAGAACTCTTCACCCTACAAAGACTATATTTTTCTTAACAGGGAGAGAGAGAGCCTGGTGTGGTGGCATAAACATACTAATACCAGCAACTTGGGAGGCTGAGGCAGGAGGATTGCAAGTTAGAGGCCAGCCTGGGCAACTTGGTAAAACACTGTCTCAAAACAAAAATAAAAAGGGCTAGGGGTGTAGCTCAGTGTAGAGTGCCCCTGGGGGTGATCCCCAGTTAAAAAAAAAAAAAAGGGCAGGGAGAGAAAACTTGTCTAGCCTTGTGCTGGGGCTGGAGGGCAGTCCCCACTAAAGGAAGGAAAATGGGATGAAGGGCTGGTGTTCCCAGCTGCTTCTTTGAAATCCTCTTCGTGAGCCACCGGAAGGAGTGAAGGGTAGAGAAGGAGAGAAGTGGAAGCAGGCTGGAATCTCAGGCCCAGTCCCCTGACAACAGACAGGAGTATGGAACCTGTAGCCTGTTACTTAATTATCTCTGAATGGTTTTTGTTCCTGGCTTTAAACATTTACCCCTATTGGGTTTTCACGGCTTCACAAGCTCTCTATCTCCTTTTCTTTGCCGTTGCCATGGCAACAACTCCAGGCATACAACTGCTCTCTGATTTTAAATAAAAGTTGAGGTTTCTCTCTCTGCTCCCCCCGCTCTTTTCTCTCTTACTAGGGATGAGGTTTCTCTCCTCTCCCTGCTTCCCTTCACCTTCCCCTCTGCCCTCTGCTTCCCCCACCCAGCTGTTTTCCTTATCACCACCTCCTTCTCTCATTACCTCCTTCCACCTGCCTCTTCTCTAAGCCCTCTCCCATATCTTTGGGCTTCCAAGCTGGTCCTAATCCCCTGGTTGCCATGACAGCAAGAGGGGGGTGCTGAGGAGGGATGGGGGCAGAGGTTGAAAGATAAGGGCATATCTGGGGAAGGTGGGGGATCTGCTGACAGTCTCGGGAGCAGTGTCATCCTATATGCTCTTGGGACCACCACCTTCCTCCCTGGGCTTCAATTCCTCCAGCAGTTAGTGGGCAAGCAGGTTCCTTTTGTCACCACCTTGTGCCCCCAGAAAGTGCTCCTGCCCCCCATACTAGCGAATGAACTCAAGGACTCTACCACTGAGCCACATCCCCAACCCTTTTTCTATTTTTCATTTTGAGGCAGGGTCTCAGTAAGTTGCTGAGGCTGGCCTCCAGCTTCCCATCTTCCTGCCTCAGCCTGTCACTAGGATCACAGGAATGTGCCTCCATTTCCTGTCCTACCAGAAAGGACTTTTTGATCTGTGCAATGGGGGGCAGAGGGGGGATCTGTGGAGAGACCTGGAGGAAGCAGTAGTTTTCCAGAGCGTGTTGGTTAACTGGGGAGGAGGAGGCTAAGGTGGAACTTCCAGTTCTAACCCCTGCTCTGGGGCAGTGAGTCACTCACCCTCTAGGTCCTGGTTTTTGTTTCTAACAGTGAGGAGTTGGATTAAATCTGTGAGTTTCAAACTGTACTCAGGTGCCCTAGCCCTCTGAGATGTCTCGGCAGCTATGGCAGGGCGGAGAGGCTGCGAGGTGAGCAGACAGGAGCAGCAAGCAGCTGGCATCACCAGGACTCCCACCTGCTTAGAGCAAAGATATGGTGGATCCTTCCCTAACCCTTACCACAAACTTCAGGTGTTCCTAGAGGAAGTCAGGGCCTCCATTTACCCTCCCTAGTGGATTACCCAGATGACTTTGCCACCTGCCTGTCTCCCTATCCCAAACCTTAGGTAAGTAATCATGGCTTATATGGAAACCTTATCACTTCTAAAATGATTCAAAATATTTCCTCAACAGTATAATTTATTTATTTGGTGAGGCACCAGGAATCCAACTCAGGGGCCCTCTACATTGAGCATCATCCCCAGTTCTTTTTATTTTCCCTTTTGAGAGAGGGTCTCACTAAATTGCTCAGGTTGGCCTTGAACTTGTGATCCTCCTGCCTCAGCCTCCTGAGCAGTTGGGATTACAGATATGCATCATCACAACTGGCTGGAGGATTGTTTATTGTCACACCTGGAATGGGAGGTGCCAGTGGTTTTTAGTGGGTAGAGGCACAGATGAAGCCACACACACCCCAGCAGGGAGAGCAGACCCCACAATAGGGTTAGCTGTGCCCAACTAAAGCAAGTCATTCCTACGTTCTTTGTTCCGATTTCTTTGTTCATAGATTAGTATTTTATACTCAATCATTTCCTGAGTGCTGATGCCAGGCACTGGGAAGTAGATGCAAGACCAAGACAGAGACTGGAACCCTGCCCCCAAGACCTCACTTTACTATATATTCTCAACTCAACCCAGGATGATACACGACAGGATTCATGAATGCCGTGTTGTACTTAGGAAAGAGATTTGCACAAGATCACAAAGTCAGGACTAAGAAGACAGAATCTGAACCCAGGTCTCCTAACTACAAATCAGGGCTCTTTTCATTACTCTATACCATAAAATATTTGAGCTGGGCATTGTGGTGCAGGCTTATATTCCCAGAGGCTGGGGAGGCTGAGGCAGGAGGATCACAAGTTTGAGGCCAGCCTCAACAACTTTGGGATAGGGATACAGCTCAGTGGTACAGCACCACTAGGTTCAATCCCCAGGAGCATGAATTAAACTTTTTAATTTTTAAAAAAAGTAGTTAGGATTCAATTAAACAATAAGAGCTAACAAATACCATATGCTGAAAACATCCCAGACACCATGCCAAGGATTCTACACAGATTATTTTATACAATCTTTTCCATCATTCCAGGTAGATGACACTATTCTTCTGCTAGGAGGTGAAATGACTTGCACAAAAGTCACATTGGTTGGAGGAGGCAGGTCCTGGATTCGAACAGAGCAGTCTGAACTCCAGACCTTGCCCTTTTACCCAGAATCTGAAGAGCACATTCATTCTGGGCCTCTGTCATCATCAGCATATTCTAGTGAGTTCCCTTTTCTGCAGCCAAACAACAGATGGAGGCCCTGAAAGAGCACTAGACTCCCCTAGGAAGAAACAGTCCAAGAAGAGGTAAAATTCAGGCCATGGACTCCATCCTAAGATAACTCTAAGATCAACCTAAGATCCTCATCTAAGATCCTAAGATCAGCCCTGAGGAAGCTGGAGGAGGGAGGTCGAAGATTCGATATTAAAAAAACAAAAACAAAAACAAATGGTCAGGCGTGGTGGTGCATGCCTGTAATCCCAGTAGCTTGGGAAGCTGAGGCAGGAGGACTGCAAGATCGAGACCAGCCTCAACAATTTAGTGAGACCCTGTCTCAAAATTTTAAAAAAATAAATAAAAAGGGGCTGGGTATGTGGCTTAGTTGTTGAGGACCCCTGGAATCAATCCTTAGGGAAAACACACACACACAGGCCCCAAGAATCAAAATTTTAGAAAAGTAGAGGGGTGGAGGAGTATGGAGTGGGACAATCAGCTGGTGGTCATGAGAATGAGAAGAGGGCTATCTCCAGATGAAAACAGAAATAGTGAACTTGCTGTTGGGGGAGGTTCCCAAGTGTGGCTGCTGGGACATGCTCACATCTGGCTTCCTTGGCTTCTCCTGCTCCTTAGACTCTGCTTCCCCTCTGATCCCAGCCACACTGGCTAACAAAATTTCCTGAGTCCCTGCCTCACTTCAACACCCACCCCGGCCAGGGAAAGGGAAGTGGCTGAACACACACCTCAACAACCCCCACCATCTCTCTACCCACCAGCGTCAGGGGCTGTCCCTGAGAAAGGGACAAGGCAAGGAGACCCTTACATCCCCCAGGCCTTAGGGACAAGGCTACAACCCGCCCACAGGGCAGTCTTTGAGGGAATCCTGAGGTGGCCAACGGAACATACCTCCCCGCTCCATCTGGAGTCTCTTCCAGGCTCTGCTGAGCTCTCTACACACTTTAAAGGC
The DNA here is from genome assembly GCA_004024805.1 of Geosciurus inauris. Classification (NCBI taxonomy): domain Eukaryota; kingdom Metazoa; phylum Chordata; class Mammalia; order Rodentia; family Sciuridae; genus Geosciurus; species Geosciurus inauris. The sequence goes on along the minus strand of PVHX01001772.1, from coordinate 87,949 downwards.
CTCCACTTCATTAATGAGGAAAAGAAGCCTCATCTGAGGGCCCCAACCCACAGGGAGGGGCCCCAGGCATGGCTTCTGAAAGAGGCTGGTATTTGTTGTTTGTTAGTTGTGTTTTGTTTTGAACAAAACATAATCCGGGGCCTTGGGGAACTTGCAATCTGGCTGGAAAACTGAAAGGTCAATGCTTTAAAACCAAGTGTAAACTGAGCCTGTAAAATGAGATAAAAGGGAGGGTTAGTCGGGAAGGGCTCTCTGGAGGAGGAAAACCTTCTGAGCTCCAGCGGAGGCAGGCGGTCAGAAGCCGGTCAGAAGCCGGTCAGAAGGCCGAGGGAGGTGGTCAGAAGGCAGAGGGAGGTCTGGGGGTCTGGGCAAAGAAGAGTGAGAAGCGAAGGCTTTAGTCTTTACAGACAGACTCGAGATTCCTGGGAGCTGGGAGTAAATGGCCCTGGTTTTCATTTTTTCCCTTCCCCCACAACTCAGCTCTGGTTGGCCTCTGAGATGATTAAAACCAAAAGAATTTTAAATGTCTGGAATTCGCTTTTCACCACTGATGCATATTCTTATTTTTTCTCTCTCTCCTCCCTTGTAATTTCTCCTCTTGGGAGAGCTGTTTGCTTCACTCCTTTCTTCTGGCCCAGTTTGCCCGGAGATGATTCCCAGTACACACCAGTTAACTTTGTTTTGATTTTGGAGAGGAGGAGAGAGGGGGTTGGGTGTCTCACAAAGAGAAGGGAGGAGGGAAGGGTGGAGGGGCCTTGATCTTACTGGCTAAAGTTCCCAGAAAAAGAAAAGAGAAGAAATAGCTTTCAGGGAAAGAAATCTGCCAAATGTTTATGTTCCCACAAGACTCTGCAAAACCTTTTCATAGACCAAAGCTAAAGTTCAGGGCGAAGCCAGAACATGTTTCTTCAGGGAGAAAATCTTATCAACACGTACATGCAAGCACACACACCCCTGGTCAGATCCCCACCTTCCCCTAGCAGGCTGGGGCATCCACAGGACAGTGTGGGTATAGGCGTGGGGATGTGTGGTACAGGACTCCAGCTCACCTTACCCAAGTCCAGACCAGATATGAACATGTATAAAACCTTTGCTTCCACTCTGGTTCCTAAACAACTGCTGCTCTTCCTGAGATACTCCTGCTGTGGACCTCTGAAGTCAGGACCTTCGGCCATAGCTCACAAAATTCATCAGAGAGGTCCAAGGCCTCATTTGGGAAAAACCAGTCCTTTTGGTGAACTCCCACAGGATGGCAAATAGTCAGAAAACTGCAGCCAGAAAGAATCTTGGAGATTAACATTCCCATTGCATGATAACAAAACAGGCCCAGGTCCCTGAGTAAGGTCACTCCATTAGGGGCACAAATGGGGCTAAAAGCTACATCTAGGTGGGCAAGGGCTCATCCTTTCTTCTTCTTTCTTTCTTTCTTTCTTTTTTTTTTTTGAATGGAGATTTTACCTAAAGGTGCTTTACCACTAAACTACAACCCAGTCTTTTTTTGAGACTGGGTCTTGCTAAGTTGCCCAGGCTGGTCTCGAACTTTCCATCTCCATCCTCAACCTACTTAGCAACTGGGATTATAGCCCGTACCCCGTCCTTGCAGAAGCCCAGGCCACAAAGACTTGCTGAGACACAGAAATGAGGGACAAACACTGGAGGTTTGGATCCCAGTCCAGCTCTGTGACTAACTCACTGGATAAACTTCTATCTTGGGCCTCTCTGATCCTTCATCTGGACCTGTGGTCTCTCTGCTTATTTCTGGGTTGGAAGCCCAAGGAAAGCCCTGACAACAGAGCTATGGGCGCTCAGGTCCAGAGGTGAGGGCCCAGCAGGAACAGCATCCTCTCCCTCCCTTTTCCCCTTATTTCCTGTCCTGTGCTCTGACCCTGCAGAGACTGGGCCCATCCATGGTTAAGAACTCAATCTTTTCATTAGGCTGGGTAGGACACGCCTAATCCCATCTGCTTAAGAGTCTCATCCACTAGCTGCCAGGATTGCAAGTTTGAGGCCAGCCTGGGAAATTTAGTGAGACCCTGTTTTAAAATAAAAGATAAAGGGTGCTAGAATGTGGCTCAGTGGTAAAGTGTCCCTGAATTTAGTTCCTATTACCAAAATGGAAAAAAAGAAAAAGAACAACAAAAAAAGAACCTTTTTCAGTCAATCTGACAAGCCTGGATTTAATTTGGCGGGGCTTGGACAAATTACTCTTCCTGAGCTGCAGCAATTTTCCCCATCTCTAAAATGGGAATGATGAGCAGATTTGGAAACACCTGGCACAGTCTCCACCTGGGAAAGGAAGACGCAAGTAGTCTGGCCTCTCCCTTCCTTTCACAGTATTACTCAGTGAACACTCTCGCTTCTTTTCCATGGCTTCAGGCCCAAGCGTGTGTGTTCTGCTCCCTCCAAAGCAGAAAATTGCCCAGGCCTGGGTCCTAACCTGAGGGCAGTGCTGTCTCTTTCTCCTGTTATAGCTTCTCCCACTTCTATGCGCCCCACTTCCCAGCACATGGGTGCAGGAACTTCCCTTGGGACCATCTCCAGCCCCTCCTAAGCTTTCTGACCGATGCTCCCCTGCTGTATCCCAAAACAGGCCAAGGGAGCCAGGAGTACACAGCTCAGGGGATAAAGATTGGGTTTCTGAGTGGTGCCTTCCCCAGCAGGCACCACTGGCCTCCTATCTAGTGGTAGGGCCTCCTGGGGCCTGCTACACAGGCCAAGGGTCCTGGGTCCAGGATTCTGCTCTCCATTGCCACTGCCATGCTCCCTCATGTCCCTTTCTTCTTCCCCTTGGTCTCACCCACTGGCTGCCAGCACCCCCACCTTCCTCCAGCATGGCTCTGCCCACTCTCCCCTTCTCTCCCTCTTCCTCCCCACCCCCTCTGCTGCTGGCTTGGAGCAGGAGGTTATGAAAATGAGCTGCATGCCCAGGAGACTGTAATTATCTGCTAAGTGTGAAAGCCAGAGTGATTAATTAAGAGATAATAAAAAGAAAAGGAGGGCGAGAGGGGGGCCTCTCGGCTTTGCTTTGATGATAGAACCTGAGGTGAGCCAAGCAATTAGGGGAATCTTTATCGAGAGTTAGCTATAATCCACAAATTATCAAGCACCAAATGCTTCAGGATCAGGGCGCATTTCACTCCTGCCGAGTGACAGACCAACAGACAGGGAAGGACAGCAGGAGGAAGAAGGCCTGGGGAGCATCCGGCTAGGGGGCGGGGAGAGCTGGAGCAAGGGGGCCTGCGGCTCTGCTGGTGGAGGGCAGCCACAGAGTGGGCTGCACAGATTGTCCCGTGCCAGGTCATAGGCTGAGCTTCCAGGACCCCAGGCCATGGCTGTCCTATCCTCCTACCCTTGAAAAAGGGTACACTACCCCTGAACACATGCAAGCTGCCCCATAGGCAGGCTCTACCCTGGAAACACGCATAATCTGTCACTGTCTCCTCCAGGACAGGCCTCTGCACTCCTCTTTGTGGGGACCAAAGGCCCATCCTCTTGGAGGACTTCCATTGCACCCTGTCCTCAAGGGAACAGGAGCTGCCTGAACACCAGACCTCACCGGGGGTGCAGGGCTACCTGTGCATGTGGCAAGCATGTCCCAAGGCTGGTGTGAATGCTGCAGGGGCTGCACCTGGCAAGGTGACATCAGGGCTCTTGGCTCCCCAGAGCCTCCATATCTTTTCCTGGCCTCCACTCTTCTTCCACAAAGCCCTCCTCCTACGGGGTGGTTTCTCCTACTTTTCTCCCTTCTTGTCACTCCTTCTCACCTGGTTCCATTGTTCCCTCTTGCCCTTCCCTCCATCTCTCCCAAGGAACTTTTGCTAACTGACTGCCCAGCTGCACAATTTCTAGTATTTTCTTTTGTTCCCCCCTCAGTGCTGGGGTTTGAACCCAAGGGTGATATACCACTGAGTTATATACTCAGCCCTCTTTATGTTTTATTTTGACACAGGGTCTCACTAAGTTGCTAAGGGTCTTGCTAAGTGGCTGAGGCTGCCCTCTAAACTTGTGATCCTCCTGCCTCATCAAGCAGTTGGCATTACAGGCGTGCGCCACCATGCGTGGTTTCCAGTACCTCTTCTAACCTCTTCCACACAGATGTGTAACAGGATTCAAAGTCCGCCCCCATTATTTAGGTGATCTAGGTATTTATATCCTCTAAATATGGGTAACCATCTCCCCTGTTGTAGTTACCTATCTAATAGCAGAAACCAAGTCGTCTTTCTAAAGTTCAGGTTCAGAGTAAGAGTTTGCATTTATCTAATAGGTCCAGTACCCCAGGGAAATGTCCAGCTCCTTCAGGAGATTAGGAGATTCCCAAAGGCAGGCACCCCATTGATGCTCCAACCTCCCCTTCATCTGCCCACACTGATATTACTTGGTGTCCACCCACACAAGACGGGGCAGAGGACATTCCTGTGATTCTGAGAAGAAAATATTCCTGCTAAAATAGGTATTGATTGTGGGTTAGGCCCACCCCACTACCACCCCTCTGTGCCCACTTCCCTATCTACCTGGCTTCAGCAGCAGATGACAGCATCTCTCTCAGCCTGACACCTCAGCCCCCTGTGGAGGGAGGAGGAGGAGGGGCCTGCAGGTCACGGCTAGAGATATGGGAAGGACACCAGAGCTCTCAGGCCCCCAGATGCTCTGAGCTGCAGAGAAGGGGAAACTGGACAGGTAAGGGCACAGTGACTCAGGCGGGTTCCTATGAACTTCATCTTTCTGGCCCTGGCTGGAGACATTGCAGAGAGCAGCCTAGGTGGTTTGTTGGAAAGCAAATCTGACTCCTAATGAGAGAAACTTCTTTGGCTCACATGAGGCCTCAGAAGCAGTCTCACCTATGACCTTTCTAGGCTTGTTTCTTTGTTTTTTTTTTTATAATGTCTTTATTTTATTGCTTTGTATGTGGTGCTGAGGATCGAACCCAGGGCCTCACGCATGCGAGGCAAGTGCTCTACCGCTGAGCTACAATCCCAGCTCCTCTAGGCTTGTTTCTTAATACAAGGAATTTTGCCTTGAAGTTTGAGAAAATGTGCAGGCAGAGAATACTGAAGATGTATTCTGTTACAGTCCCTAATTAGACTGTTTCCATGCAGGAAATGGAAAGTTTCAGGTTAGACACAAAGAAGAACTTCCTGCTTAACAGAGTATATCACATAGAGAGTGAGTAAGCAGAGACAGCTGATGAAACTCCTTTCTCTTTAAACATGGATGTCCAGGTTGACTCCTGTTAATTTGGTCTTAAAAGAGGTATCTTGAAACTGAGTGCAGTGGTGTGTGCCTGTAATCCCAGTGATTTAGGAGATTGAGGCAGGAGGATTGCCCTAAGCAATTCAGACCCTGTCTCAAAATAAATCATTAAAAAAAGGGCTGGGGATGTGATTCAGTGCCCTCTAAGGTTCAGTCCTCAGTACCAAAGACAGAGAGGGATCCAAAGATGCTGAGGGTTTTTTTGTTTGTTTGTTTTTGCTTTTGCTTTTTGGTGGTAGGAAGAATTAAACCCAGTGGAACTAGAACTGAGCTACATCCCCAGCTCTTTTTATTTTTTAAGGTGATAGAGGCTCTCTAAATTGCCCAAGCTGGCCTTGAATCTGCGATTCTCCCAAGCCTCTGGGATTACTGGCTGATGTTGGGGTTCTTAAAGAATCGTCCTTCCATTTTCGTTTCTGACATCAATTTTTTTCTCCAGTCCAGGAAGCCCAATCTGACCTGTCTCACTCCTCCCTTATTTACTATGAAACCCCTCAGGATTGATGCTCATAGTCTGCATGCGTTCCCATTCACAATTGCAGATGGCCAAATGTGTGATAATCTTATGGAAAGGAAAAGAGGATAAAGGAGAAATGGGTGTTCCCATTCAAGCATCTCCGTAGAACCAGGAGATCCCTGAAGGCAGGGGTCTCTCCTCTGTGACCTGTGGATCTTCCTCTGCAGCCTGGAGCTCTTCTAGCAATGAAGATGGGAAGGAGACTGAGTCAGGGCATCATGTTGGCTGAGCAATTGTTAGGTCTACACAGGATAAGAAGCTGACAAACCCAGAGAAGGCTCCCCACTGCTCCCCCAAAATCATGCCCCCAGTTGAGGCCAGGACCTCTCTTCCTTCCCAAATCACGTGATTTGCTCAAGGCCCAGTTTTCAAGTCCAACAGGATCAAGATGCTGACATCCTCCAGATCTACCATTGAGAAGAATTATGAGGACTTTTCATTAAAAAATAATAATAAAATTGAATGAAAATGACTAGCCCAGGCACAGAAGTTTCCACCAATACATTGGCTGGTTGCTTTTCAACTTTGCAGCTGGCAACATGAGTAAAAATTTGGCAGGGGGCGGGTGGGGTCGCAGGGAGGAGATGGGCAGGTCAGTGTTGCAGCTGAGGACAGGCACAGCCGGGCAAGTTCTGCCCCCTCTCTTGTACCATGACCGCTTTCCTAAAACAAAAACATCAGGACTCCTGAATCAATGATCCATCAGGGCCGTGTTATACAACTAAGCTGGCTAAAAAGCGAATTCAGTTGATGAATTCTATTTTCTCTTGATTCCCATTAGAATGGCTGCAGATCTATTTCCCTAGAGGAAAACATCCTCTCATACCTCAAGAGTGTGGGGTCCTAGGACAAGCAGCATCAGCATCACCAGGAGTCTGGCACCAATGCACAACCTCCACATGTCCTCAACCTTTCAGAATCAGAGTATGCTTTTTAAGGAGCTACCCTGATGTTTTGTTTTGTTTTGCAGTTCTAGGGATTGAACCCAAAGGTGCTCTATCACTAAGCTACCCCTCACAAGCCCTTTTTATTTTTTATTTTGAGGCAGGGTCTTGCTAAGTTGCCCAGCTGGCTTTAAACTTGCAATCCTCCTGCCTCAGCCTCCCAAATCTCTAGGTTTACAGGTATGTACCACTGGGCCTGGCTTTCCCAGATGTTTTGTAAGCACACTAAAATTTGAGAGCCTTTGTTCTAACTCACACAATGAGTTGAAGCCTTCTGGAGAGACAGTGGTTAAAATGATGCTCAAGCTTACCATACACTGTCCTAAGAGGGCTTTTTTTTTTTTTTTTGGTACCAGGGATGAACCCCCAAGTGCTTAATCACTGAGCCACATCACCAGCCCATTTTTTTAAATTAATTTTTATTTATTTTTTACATTTTGTGTTGAGACAGGGCCTCACTAAATTGCTGAGGTTGGCTTTGAACTTGCAATCCTTCTGCCTTGGCCTCCTGAGCTATTGGGTTTACGGGCGTGCACCATTGCACCCGGCTCTGAGAGTTTTTTTCAGGGCTTAAAATAGGTGGGTAGGTGCAGTCACTCCATTTTACAGATGAGGAAACAGGTTCATTCAATCTCCAAATCTAAGACAGACAGACCTAATTATAAACCAGGGTGCTTTCCATTATTTCCTGCAACCTCCCCAAAGATCCCTGAATCCCAGAGAACAGGGATTACCCACATCTCTGGTCACTTCCCTTGGCACCATTAGCACAGACTTATCTGTATTTGGCCTATTATTTGTTCACCTCTCATTCTATTGTTTCCTCCCTCAGGTCTGCCTTGCACTGTGAACTGTGAAAAGCAAGCACTGTGCAATATTAATAACTGTGGTTTATTGAGTACTGTTCCTTAATATATTCTTTCATTCAATCCTCACAACAACCCTGTGAGGTAGGAATAGTCAGTCATCTGCATTTTATAGACCAGAAAACGGAGGCTCCAAAGGAGTGACAGGCAGAGGGGCTGACTCGCCCACAGACCCTTTGGTTAGGAGGTCCCAGGGCATTCTCAGGGTTACACAGTTCTGGGGACTAGTTTGTGTCTTATAACAGGACCCTAGTAAGAAACCTAAGGCAATGTGTGCCAACTAAATCCCTTCGATTCAGGCTTTACAGGCTCCCTTCTCAATTTTCTGCATAAACGGAGAGCAGCCTCAGTCCAGATAATCCGGAAGCCATTTCAACTTGGCTTTGCATTGCATCTATTTATTTATTTATTTATTTTGCAAAGTCAGATTTTTCCTTTCTAATTATATTTGGCTCACACTGACATTAAAATGAGTTTGCATTCTCACTTCACCCACTGACTCACCAGACATCCCAGATGTGTGCTGGACGATAGGTACTTTCAGCCTAGAATCCAACATCATCCACAAAGTAGCAGGCCTGGGATTCCTTCACAGTGGTGGGAGGGTTCACACTGGCAGCATAGCCAGCTGGAGTGTGCGGGGAGAGATGGGCAAAGAGGGCAATGTAAGACCTCTGGCCCCCACCCCATCCCACAGTGAGTGCAGTCAAGCAGGAAGATGTGGGGGAAGGGCTGTGCTGGAGGTGGGACTGAGACACAGAGCAGCAGGTCAATGGCTCAGGGTTTGGGATGAAAACCCAGTTCTGTCCAGGCAGTAAGTCTTTCTGGATGACTAGGAACCCAAGACCCAGAGCTTCACTTGCCAAACTCCCCGGGTTTTTGCTTCTTGGAAAATGCCTTCTCCCTCTACTGTCTTCTCTTTTCTGCTCCCGCTGGCCCATCTCTGTTTCTTTCCTTTTAATAACCTCCCAGTTAAGCGAATCGAATGGGAGGAAGCAGTTAAAAGCACCTCCTGGCTTGACAACGCTGGGTAATGGAGCGAGCAGGGCCCCAGGCTGTTCCTGGGAGAATTCAGCAAGGAGGGGGCAAAATAATAATAATAATAATAATGATAATAATAATAAAAACCTCTGCTAAGCTGATTAGGAGAACAACGTTAATTTAGAAATCAGCACTATTGGGTGGGGTGGGGGTCGGGAGCTGGACACAAGAGGTTGGAAGATTTGGGTAAAGTACGCTTTATATAAACTGCCTTTGTTCCTGGAAATCATAATCCTTGGGAGGGACCACGGCTCACTCCTTTGAATTCCTCAGCTCCTTCCATCCGGAGCAGGGGGTACAATCAGGGATTGTCCAGAGCCAGGATATCTCAAACGGCCTGCATTCCAGAGGTCGGGCAGCCCTGGAGCTCACATCTGTGCACGTCCCCTCCCCCTGCCGGGCTCAGGCCTCTGCTCCCCCTCACTCACCCGGACAGTTAGACTTCAGCATTTTTCACATACCTCTCTTACAACCTTTATCTTATAGGATTGTCAATATGTGTTTATACTTCCATCTCCCACACCAGGCTAAGAGTGCCACAAGGACAGAGACTAAATCTCACTTACCTTTTTATCCCCAGGTTTAGGACCGGCGCGCGTGTACACACACACACACACACACACACACACACACACACACTGGCTCCCTTAGGAGCACAAACTCCCACACCCTTGGCGGGCCCCTCTTCAAAGGTTTCCATTTGAAAAACCAGAGCTTACTTCCTGGCAGAAGTTTTTGGAATCTCTAGGCTCAGCCCCCAAATGCACTTAGATAGAGCTAAGGCCACTGACCAGTGCAAATAGCCCAGAGCTGACCCTAAAGGAACTAAACCCGCAGTGGCCCTCCCTTCAATGGAACCAGATGTTTCCCTTGACTCTGGGCCATATAGATGTGGCCCAGGTTAGAGGGGACAAATGACAGAGGACCTTGACTCAGATTCAGGGATTTTAGAGCCTGCAAGGTTCTCCTCCTGGCTATCTCCATTGGACTGTCTCCAGGCATCTTCATCTTATTCCCAAGGATTCACAGAGGAAAAGATTTTCTCATCCTCCCAAGGTCTCCCCAGCTCAGGTCACAGATCAGATCCCACAGATGCCACGGAGGAACGGATATTTCTGACTTTCTGCTCACTTTTGTCCAGCCAAACCCTGATATCTGTCTAGCTCATCTTTTTTTTTTTTTTTTTTTTTTTTTTAACTAAAGGGGCTGCAAGGAGCCAGAAGTAGTGACACACCTATAATCCCAGGGACTCTGGAGGCTCAGGTGGGAGGATCCCAAGTTTAAAACCAATCTGGGCAATTTAGCAGGACCCTGTCTCAAAATTTTAAAATGATAATGGAGGGCTGGGGATGCAGCTCAGTGTTAGAGCATCCTTGGGTTCAATCCTCAGTACAGACTGGGAGCAGGGACAATTTAAGAGGAGGGGAAGGTTTCCTGAAAAACAAATGGGGACGATAACTTTTTTTTTTGGTACCACGGATTGAACTCAGGGGCACTCGGCCACTGAGCCACATCCCCAGCCCTATTTTGTGTTTCATGTAGAGACAGGGTCTCACTGACTTGCTTAGTGCCTCGCTGTTGCTGAGGCCGGCTTTGAACTTGCGACCCTCCTGTCTCAGCCTCTGAGCTGCACCCTTTGTGTGCTTAAATATCTGAAGTTCCTGGCTCCCTGCTTCTTACAAGACAGCCTTTGACTTGGCCTTTTTGGGTACTGCGGATTGAACCCAGGGATGCTCTCTCTACCACTGAGCTACAACCCCATCTCTTTTTACTTTTTATTTTGAGACAGGATCTTATTAAGTTGCCCAGACAATTTGGTTGGGATCCTCCTGCCTTGGCTTCCCAAACCGCTGGGATTACAGGCCTGAGCCACAGCACCTGGCTTGGCCTTTCAGGGCCTTCGGGAGTCTGACCCCAGTCCACTGCTGGAAACCACCTCATTCATTTCTCTCCAGCCCACATCCTCAGCCTACGTCCATGCCACCTACAGCAGGCAGCCACACCTTGGCTAGGGAGTTCAGCCTGCCTGGTGATGTTCTCACTTTGCCTGTCACATCCACGTGGTGCCCCATCCTTAGGCCCACTTCCTCCAACTGGCCTTTTCTGGTCACTAGATCTCACAGCAAACTCCTCTGTCTCAAAGTCTGCAGCTCTGACCTACGCACTACCCTAGCCACCACCAACTGCCCCTTCTCTTCCTGCATTATGAGGAAACTTCTGGTAGGTGTACTCTAACTTCTTGGAGGGGAAGGACCATAAGCTGTCATTTTTTTAATTCCACATAATTCTTGCCAGTATGTTTTGCATATAGTAATGTATATTTGTTTTGTTTTGTTTGGTACCAGGGATTGAACTCAGCAGTACTCGACCACTGAGCCACATCCCCAGCCCTATTTTGTGTTTTATGTAGAGACAGGGTCTCACTGAGTTGCTTAGCGCCTCGCTGTTGCTGAGGCTGGCTTTGAACTCGCAATTCTCCAGTCTCAGTCTCCCAAAGTGCTGGGATTACAGGTGTGCACCACTGCGCCCAGCTTGTATTTGTGGATTAAAACAAAACAAAACAAAAACTAGTTGTCCTCATACTGTAGAAGAGAAAACTAAAGTCTACTGAAGTCAGATAATTTGCACCTAAATTGTGAAGGAAGATCCTTAAGGGCGGAGATAGTATTTTATTCATTTTGCAACACAAATAAGCACATGATACAATCATGTGCCACACAGGACATTTCCATCAATGATAGACCACCTATATGACTGTGACCCGGTAGCCGCAGCAAATTATGTCACCTAGTTGATGTCATAGCCATTTTGGTTTGTGCAAGTACACTTTGTGATGTTTACTTGACTAGGAAATCGCCTAATAACATATCCCTCAGAACTGTCTATAGCGTTAAGCAACACGTGACTGTAATTTTCTGCTGAGTGAAGGAACAAACTTTGTACTAGTTCCACTCAGAATCCCTCAGAAGGAAATACACAGCAGAGAGAGAAAACAAATGGGTCTGTTCTCAAGAAGAATCTATGGTTCCTAAACTAGCCTGGGCTGGGACAGTCTCCTGGGGCAGCCCTGCTGGACCCCCAGCAGCACCTCAGAGACTCAGCTTCCTGTGTCCCTTCCCTGCCTCAAAACCCAGGCCCCACAGCCTTCTGGGATACTCTTCCTATCACCTTCCCAGGAGGGCCCAGAGGAATGGAGCAGCAGCCTTGTCTCCTGGGGAACTAATGGAATTTGCTGGAGAGTGCTAGAGACTTCCATCCTTGGATTTAAGACCCTCCGTCCTAAGGAGGTTGGCTGACTGCAAGGCCCATTTATTTCAATACCATCCCAATTTTGTTAAATGGGCTCAAGAAGGGCAGAGAGGGATGAGGACTGCAGACCCTGGAGATGACGAAGGCTGATAAAAGTTGCTGAAGAAATTAAACATGGAAGGAGGAGAAACTGGGAGCTCCTTCCACATGGGAGAAGGCTGATGGATGGGAGGGAGAGTGAGTGGGATGGAAAGAAGAAGGACAAATGATGTGCAGTGGCAGGCCATCTGGGAGTTAAGAAGCTTCCATCCTGAGTGCTCCAAGAACTCAATCAGAATTGCCATTGTCAGAGAATCGGGGTGGGAAAGTATAAAAGCTGAGGCTACATGATGCAGAGGGACTCAAGTCAGGGAACCAGGAACTCAAGGGCTCTGACTTTCTCAATGTGGAAGCACAAGTGTGTGCATCCATCAGAGAGGATGCAGAGCATGCCAGACAAGGCAAGAAGTAGCGCCTTCAAAGACTCCAGAGGGCTGCCACAGTTTGAAGGAAAATGATACACAGAAATGTTACACTGTTGCACACCAGTGCATTTGGTGAATAGAAGGACTGGGGCAAAGATAGAGATACCTATCCAAATGTGCATGAGGGTGAGAAATGGGTGTGTGCAAGTGTGCACCAGGGCATTAAATATATCATGTGCATAGAATGAGACTGTGTCCGTAGGCTTGCCTGCATCGGTAAAGCAAACAAGATAGACAAGTGGCCTGCAGAAGCTTCCTTTGGGATCCATCCTGTTTGCCACCCCAGTTGCCCTACTGGCATTCCTGTCCTAGCTCTGTCACTAGCTATATCATCTCATATAATCTTTTTTTTTAATATTTATTTTTTAGTTGTAGGTGGACAGAATATCTTTATTTTATTCTTATGTGGTGTTGAGGATCGAACCCAGTGCCTCATGCGTGCTAGGCGAGCACGCTACCACTGCGCCATAACCCCAGCCCCCTCATATAATCTTATTGACTTCTTTGAGTCCTCTTTATCCAAATGTAAAATGGGAATAATAACATCTACCTTTAACAGATTATTGTCAGTATTAAATTAGTTACTAATATATGCAAAACACAAAGTAGACCCGCCACAAAAGCAAATGATCTTCTCTTTCACTCTGAAGAGTCCATTCTCCTTCGTGACTCTTAGGACTGCCTCTCCCTGGCCTCACATTTCAAGATCAAGGATACAGAGGCTTCTTTCTCCTCCTTCACTTATGACCCACTGCCGCACCCCTAGCCTTTTCCAGGTCAAAGCTCCTTCTGGGAGATTGCCAAGTCAATTGGCCAGTAACCCTGGGAAGAAACCAGACAGGAACTAGTAGGTCAGAAAGGGGCACAGCTTTCTCATCTCTGGAAGCATGGAGAGGAACTTCCCTACTCAGATGAAAACAGCTCCCAGAAAAAAGTTGGGGAGATTAAGCAAGTTGCCTTCTAGCCCCTCCCTCCAGCTCTAACTTCCACTGTCCCAGGCTAACTTCCACCCTGTAACAAGCCATTTAACTTTGTGTTTTTGTTTGTTTTGTTTTTTGGTAATGGGGATGAAACCCAGGGTCACTTTACCACTGAGGTACATCCCTAACTCTTTTTATTTATTATTTTGAGGTAGCATCTCAGTAAGTTTCCAAGGTTGGCCTCAACCTTGGTATCCTCCTGCCTCAGCCTTCTGCATCCTTTGTATCATACACACACACACACACACACACACACACACACACACATATGTATACACACACACACACACACATATATATATTTTTGTACCGGGGATTGAACTCAGGGGCACTCGACCACTGAGCCACATCCCCAGCCCTATTTTGTGTTTTATGTAGAGACAGGGTCTCACTGAGTTCCTTAGCACCTCGCCCTTGCTGAGGCTGGCTTTGAACTCGCGATTCTCCTGTCTCAGCCTCCCAAAGTGCTGGGATTACAGGTGTGCGCCACTGCACCAGGCTACTTGTATTATGTGCATGTGCCACCTCCAGCTGATGGCTGACCTCCGATAACAACTTTTCACTACTCTAGACCAGGATGGACACAGGCTAAGAAGCAGGGCTAAGGGCCTAGTCAGGCAGATTGGAACAAGGCATCCAAGACCCTGGCTTCCCTGTGTGCCGGGCTGATTTAAAAGCTGACACTTGCGAGGCCCTTTCCCTAAGATTCTCCCCACTCAGTGCTTACCTCAGGCCTCTGTATGCCTCGGAGCCTCTCTGGGAGTCAGCCTTAAAAAGTATAGGGATAGTTTGCTATTTGTAATTCACTGGCCTGTAAGGCTATGTTTATTACCAGAAAAAAACTTGGGGCTGCAAACCTTATTTGCCAATAAAATCCTTTATTTTAAAGTCATTGAGTAGCACTGTCATCTTCATCAAAGAAAAACGATTTAGTTGGGCATGGTGATGCAGGCCTGTAATCCCAGTCTCTTGGGAGGCTGACGCAGGAAGATTACAAGTTCAAGGCCAACCTTGGTAACTTAGCAAGACCTTGTCCCAAAATAAAAATAAAAAGGGTTGAGGATGTAGCTCAGTGGTAAATCACCCCGGGTTCAATCCCCAGTACCAAATAAAATAAATGAACCTTGTTTTTTTCATCCATGAAATGGGGTTACATACAGAGCAGATCTCAAGGGGACTGTTGTATAGATTAGATTAGCTAATGCATAATGAGTAATTAGCACAAGGGCTCAATAAATGATTCATATTATTTCCAGACTGAAATACACCACCTTGGGGCTAGTGTCCCTCTTCATTTCACAGGAGAGCTCTGGCTCCTTCTCACTTGAATGCCAACCCCCTTCTACTTTGCCCTCTCCACAAGTCCCTTCCTGAGACCTTTTCTGAGGTCTCAACATGGGGTGTTGGGGGCTGAGTTTTCTCCTCTGGCTCTGCCACAACTGGCTTCTTTCCATGAGATACAAAGCAGAGGTTGACTAAAGCCCAGGGCCAAGAACCAGGGGAACTGGGGCTAGAAAACGAAAAGAGAATCATAAAGAGAAGACTGTGCACAGTCCACCGCCTATCCACGCAAAGCCATATGAAGCATTTACTGAGCACTTCTGTGCCAGACACCGTTCCACGCACTTTCCACGGATCAACATATTTCATGGTCACCACAGACCTATGAGGCACGATGACTGTCCTCACTTTATAGATATGCCAACTGAGGCACAGAGAGAGCACAGGACTTGGTTAAGCTTGCATGACTACCAAGGTGGGAGCTGGAATGTGAGCCTGTGATTTAATCACCATTTAATCCTGCCTCCCTCCAACACTGCGGCAATGTCATCAAATCAATCCATTGATCAGATATTTAAGGGGCATTTACTGTATGCACAACACTGGGCCAGAAATGATAGAATAAAAGAGAAACAAAGAGTTGGTCCCTGCTTACATAAAGAGGCCCTAGAGGAGCTTCATCAGAGCATGACACTCTCTGCATGCTTAGGGTAAGGACAGGGGGCTTCCTCACTCACCCTTAACCCACGGCAGAACCAAAGGTAGAACCAGGATCGCCAACCACCCAGCTCTGCTAAGGAGAAAGTGGGAAGGACTGGGTGCCACCTCCTCCCCTGATTAGCTGATCTGGATCCATGTCTGTGGCACCAAGTACTTGGCCTCCCTTTGAGTCTGAGTACTGGCTTAGAAGACAGAAGGTGGAATCCAATCAAGGTCAAGAAGGGAAACCCAGTATTCTGCTTTCTGCCAGTCTCCCCGGCCTCTTCCCCAAGCTCAATGCCCTGCTTTGGGCAGAAGTGGGGCATCTGGAGTGTGTGTATCCATGTGCAGAACCGGGAGGGAAGAGCTGATTCCCAACTACCCTCCTAGACTAGCTGTTCCCTGCCAGGATGTAGCTGTGCTCAGAGTTAAACACTGGGAATTTAGGAGGCCCTGGGGCCTCTTCCCTTTACCCTTTGCTCCCCTCCAAAGCAATAGCAGGAATGCCAGGGGGAGCTCTGGGGATGAGAGGGACAGATTTTTTTCACCCTCCCCCCACAGCCACCCCTCCTATGGAGGCAGCTCCCGCCCCGAGCCGGCCTGTCATCCCACATTGCTCTGATTAGCTATAATCTTTCTTTTTCAATTTCTCCTCCCCGAGACTAGGGAGCGAGAAAATCTCCCAGAAAATGAATAAATATTTCAATTTTCGGCGCAATCAGTCTGAGGAGCCAGCACATGATGGAAACGGGGGGAAGGATAATGGTTTTCATTTAGATAAGATACAGAAAATTATTTAGTGAAAAATGAAGATTGATGAAGCCCATTGAAATTCTTTAAAATGCGATTTTTATTTCTGGGCCTAGGCTGAATCTCTCCGACTCCTCCTCTCTGCTCCCCTCAATTCTGTTGCCTTCGTGGGCACCCCCATCCCTCAACCCCATGGCAGCCCCTGTTTCCTCCCTCCCTGCCCCAGTCCCTGGTCCAGAACTCCTTTCTAAGGATGGAGGCTAAGGAAAGGGGAGCCCACCAAGCAACCCCCTCCCCCGCCACTCCTCATGTTGCCTTCTCCCCAGACCCCGGATTTTCCCCTCCCAGCCTCCTTCCAGCCCCTTGCAGAGCTTCCCTCAACACTCAATAGTGATTTCCTCCCACTCTGGACTATTCCCTCCCTTTCCTTTCTTTGGTATCCTCCCCCCACCCCCAAATACTTATGCACACTTTCTTGAGGTCTAGTTCTCTCTCTCTCTCTCTCTCTCTCTCTCTCTCTCACACACACACACACACACACACACACACACACACACACACCAGTGGGAGGCCAGGAGGTGGGAGGAGCTCCCGAGTTCCCCAGCCCCTTCCCCCTTCCCAAAGGGAGAGAGACAGAGCACACACATTTCTTTCTGACCATTCCGTCCCCGATTCAATCCACATGTCTCTCTTGTTTGCTAACTGCAGCTTTTGTTCCTTCAAGCCCATTCGTCTCCACGTTGCTGACTGGGAGGGCGGCAAAAGGGGGACAGACAGAAGCTTGCCCCCAACACACGCCAATACTGCCCCAGCTGCCCCTCCCCCACCACGCAGCCCTCCCCTTCTCCCCCTCCCTCACAGCTTGGCTGAACAAAGTCAGAACTTAAGTCATCTTAAGTCATCTTCCCAACTTTCTGCCAAGTGGCTGGCCTGGCCTGGCCTGCCAACCTGGAGGCCAGGCCTCCTCCTTTCCCCCTGACACTACCTCCCACTCTCACACCACCAGATGTGTGCGCTTTCCCATACCTTAAGGGTGTTTGGGGTGGGGGGTTGGGTGCCTGGGGAAGAAAGGTGAGGCTAGACCAGCCCCCACCAACTCAGCTGGGCTTTGCCTTCAGAGCTGGGGAGGGGCTTGACAAGGAGAGGAGGGGTCCAGTGAAACACCCCACCCCCACACACACCCACAAACCAGGAAGGGAACTGAGAGCTAGCTGGGCCATGCCGGAGGCTCTTCCATGCAAGCTGATTTCCTCTTCTCAGATCTGCCCCCTCCCCAAAAGAGACCACCTCCTCCATTTTGTGGACTCCATAGGTGTCTGCCTGTGTGACTGTCTGTTCAAGTTTCTTTGTTTGCTCGAGAGTTGATGTATGTGGAAGCGTATGTGTGTATAAGTGGGTGCCATGTCCTTGTAAATGCTCGCCTGCATACATGAACTGTGTGTGTGAGTTTGGATGCTGGGGTATATGAATGTGCAAGTGTGTGCTATTTGAGTTTGGATGCTGGGGTATATGAATGTGCAAGTGTGTGCTATTTGGGGGGGAGGAATCTGTTTTCCTCAGATGTGTCTGTGTCTTTGTGTATGTGTCTGTCTCACTGTGGGGAACGTTTGTGGGTATGTCTATGTCTCGGTAGGTGAGTAGTCTGTCTCAATGTCTGTGACTGTTTTACGGGTGTTTGTGTGTTGATCTCAGTGTCAGCTCCTTTTGGGGTGGTGGGCGGAGCTCCCAAGGGTTAAATCTCCCTTGGAGTCAGACCCTGGAGGCAAGAACCCTCTCCTACAGACCTCAGTCCTGGCTGGAGCCTGGACCCTTGGTACACAGACACACACAGACACACACACATACAGCCCTGCTCAGGATACACTAACACCACCCTCATCTCTCTCCACTATCTCCCTCACTCCCCAGCCTCTCCCCTGCCAGTTCCAAAAGAGCCCCCAGACATCAACACTTTCCTGACCCCAAGTGGGGCCAAACCCCCTTTCGTGCCCCCTCCATATCAACCTGCCCTGAAGCAGTATTTGGAACTCAGCTCCCCGCCCAGAACCTCCCCCTCTCCAGGGCAGCGGTTCCAAAACCCCAGAGGCCCAAGCACCCTCCTTCCTCCAGTGGCGGGGGCAGGCAGCCCCTGGCAGCTTGGAACCGCGGGTCAGACTCCAGTCTCCCAATCTAGGGACTGGGGGATACCTTAGCATCATCTTCGGGAGACGGAGTCCCCAGCTTTACGCGCACCGCCACCCCAAATCTGAAACCCCACCCGCTTTTCATATTTTTCTTTAGCCAGGATACTGGGGTGCGCACCCCCGGCCTCAGAGGGGCAGGTGGGGCTGCCAGAGGCTCCAAGAAAGACTTTGAGCGTTCAAGTCCCCTTTCCACTCCGACCCCGGCCCTAGCGGGCCCAATTCTCTGTTCTCCCGCGCAACCAGAGGAAACAACTTGGGCAAATCAACGGAAAACTCCTAGCCAGCGCGGTGACTCTGCGCCCCCTCCCCCAGGACTCGCGGTGTCTGGACCCCGGCGCCTGGCCGCCGGCAGCCCTGCACCCCCGCTCCCTAGCGGCGCGCGGCTGGGGGCCCCGAGCTGGGGGCCGAGCTTCGGAGGCTGGCTGGGGGTTGGGGGGGCTTACCTTGGGAGAAAGTGTCGGAGAGAGTGAGGATCCAGACGAGGAGGCTCAGCATGCTGCCCGCCCGCCGTGCGCCCGCCCGCGGCTGGGGCCCGGAGTTGGCGAGCGAGCCAGAGGAGCGGGCTGGGAGGAGGGAGCCCGGAGCCCGGAGCCCGCCCCCC
>PVHX01001772.1:0-68964 GCA_004024805.1 Geosciurus inauris | reverse complement strand
CCCCTCGCTGGAACTGAGATGGCAGGAGAGCAGAGAAAAGGAATTGAGGGCAAAGGCATAGGGGGTAAAGAACGCGACAGTCGCGAGCTCATGAGCTCTGGAGCAGGACGGGATGGACCCGTGGCCTCCCGCGCCCCTCCCATTTATAGACACAGTCTAGGTTCCCCGGAGACCGAACTGAGCAGTGGATGGAGTGGGGGGACTTGGACTGAGGACAATCCTCTAGCCCAGAAGATGACCGTGATGGGGGAGGGCGTGTGAGTGTATGTGTTTGTGTGTTGGGGGGGGCAGTGTTAAAAACCTTATTAAAGACCTTTAAAAAAAAAATCCCACACCAGAATCGAACCCTAGATTCTCCAAATTAAGAATTCTCAATTGACTAGTAAATGTTGGAGTGGGGGATAAACATTTCTCACCCCACCTACAGAACCCAGTGCTGGAGAATCTTCTTGGACTGGCCTTGAACCCCCGCGTGGCGAGGGGTGGGGTGATGGGGTTCTTTTAGCCACGGTGCGGCCAGACTAAGCGTTGAAGTCCTTCGCGGCTGCAAAGAGGAACAGTCGACTCTTCCTTTGTTCCTCTTGGGCATCTACCCACCCAGACGGAGAGCCAGCCAACTCGACGGCTTTGAAGGGCCAGGGTCTCCGGATCTTGTCTCATCCCGCCTCGCCTCTCCGAAGGCTGGCCAGAAGACAGAGCAGTCACGGCAAGATCTCTAAGCACGCTGGAGTTGGAGATCCTCTGCGGTCGAGAGATGGAGGAACTGAGAGGGAGGGCATTTCTGATGAGAGTAATGAGGACATTCAGGAGAGGGTCTCCTCTAAAGGGCTCTTTGTGGCAACTAGCTCATCTTCCAACCCTTAACCAAATACTGCTTACGGGGAGCTGAGGGTGCCTGGCGGTCTAAGGGATGAATCGAGGGGAAATAACAGAGGAGCCACAGGAATTGCACAACTTTACAATAATGCTGGCCTAGAGAGTTCTGCACCTCTTTTCTTGCAGATTCTAGGTCTCCTGGGTCCCTAACACTCCCAGCCAAGATTTGTCGATTCGGCCCCGGAGCTAAAGCGCATGGCTCTCTGGTGCCCTCTGCTGGTGTAATACAGCTACACACCCTCTTTCCTACAAGGACCCTGACACTGGGCTGAGCGGTCCAGGCTCATCACACACAAGTAGACACACACAAGTAGAGGACACAAGCAGAAAAAGACGCAAGCTCCTATTTAGAAGCACAATATGCACAGACCCTGAGAATCCTCTATATGTTCAAAAGCACATATGCAGAGGCAAATATACAATTTAAAAATAGAACCATTCTTAGCCCAGAAATACAAGCATACAATCCCAGACACAGATACACACCAACACAGACACTTAAGGGTTTTTCATGTATTCATCCATTAGTCATGCATTCAACAGACATTTCTTCAGTGCCTGCTATGTTCTAGTCACAATCCTAGGCTTTGGGGATACAACAACGAAAAAATATAGACAAAATCCCTTTCTTTTAGTGTTCCAATCTGGAGGGGAGAGAGAAGCTATAGAAAAATATAAAATACACCAGGTTATGATAAACGCTAAGGAATATAAATAAGTCAGGATAAAAAATAGGGAGGGAAGGAAGGAAGGGATGAATTGCTGTTCTTCTAAGTAATCAAAGAAAGCTGCTCTAGTACAGTAACATTTAAGCACGGATCTGAAGACCCTGAGGGATTCAGATACCCAGGCATTTCAGGGAAGAATGTAGCAGGTAGGTGGTAACAGCAAATGCAAAGGTCCTGAGGTAGGTGTGTTCTGGAAGGATAGATAAGATAGACTTTTCCCATTTTTCACTCTGAATGCAGGTGCCTGGAGAGGAGGGATGGGGTGTTGATGATACAGGGAAATGTTAAGAAGAAAAGGTCTCTTGGGGAGGGAGAACAACATCCTTAGCTTAGTGCTTAGTACTTCCAACTTCTGATATTCAGGTTTAATACTTATTCTAAGCATGAGGAAGCACTGGGCTACCAAGCTCTTGACTTCCCTCAGGGCTTCTATCTCATCTCCATACCCTTGCAACCAAGAAGCCAAATTTCTTCCACTTCCTCACAGCCAAGACAGCAATCTAGCCTCTTTCTCCTGGTCTCTCAACTTCCTTTCCCTCTCTCTCTTTAATTCCAACTCCTAAACTCAATCCTCTAGAATCCCCTCCACATAAGCCATTCAGGATCCCAGATCCTAGACCTTAAGACCCCATCCCCACCTAGTGGTCTTCAACACAAGCTGTACATAAACATCTCCTTTTCCTTTTTTCTTTTTGGTACTGGAGATTGATCCAGGGGCACTTTACCACTGAGCTACATCCCCACCCCTTTTTGATTTTTATTTTGAGACAGGGTCTGGCTAAATTGCCCAAGCTGGCCTTGAATTTTCGATCCTCCTGCCTCAGCCTCCAGAGTGACTGGGTTTACAGGCATGCACCACCACACACCAGCTGCATTAGAATCTCCTGATGGGCATTTGAAAAACAGTATTGTGCTAGTGTGGGTGGTGCACACCTGTAATCCCAGGGACTCCAGAGGCTGAGGAAGGAGGATCCCAAGTTCAAGGCCAGCATGATCATTTAGCAGGTCCTCAGAAACTTAGAAACCCTGTCTCTAATTAGTTAATTAATTAATTAATTAAAAGAATGGGGAGGGAGTTCAGTGGTAAAGTACCTCTGGCTTTACCACTGGTTCAAACTCCAGTACACAAACAAAAAGCAATATTGAGACTTTGCCCTGCTAAGATGAATTGTTTTGGGGTGTTGTCCAAGCATTGGTATTTTTAAATGTGCCCAAGGGTCAGGCACTGTGGCATGTTTGTAATGCCAGCAACTTGGGAGGTTGAGGCAGGAGGATTGCAAGTTGGAAACTAGCCTCATCAACTCAGACCTTGTTTCGAAAATGACTAGAGATGTTACTCAGAGGTAAAGCACCCCAAGGTTCAATTCCCAGTACCAAAGTAAAATAAAATAAACATAGCCACAAGTAATTCAAATGGGCAACTGGAATTGAGAACCACTGATCTGAGCAGACTCCTGCTTTCCAGACGCTGCCCTTGGCAATCCCAAACACCATCAGGGTACCCCGCCTTCCTCTTCTCTCCACTAGCATTTCTTCTGCCTGTTGCCAATCCTGTAGTATTTCCCTCTCTTCCAGGGCAACTCAGTTAAACTCCCCCAGCTCTGCTCCATTCTCATCTCTTCAGCATCAGTGCACACAATTCTCTTATTGGATTAACTGAGTCTCCTGGAGTCTAATCGCATAACTCTCACCAAATGGGAGCATCCTGGGGCTGAGTCCCCAGTATTAGGCAGGTACTCTGAAAACAAAGCCTGTGTCTTTCCCATCAGATTAGACATACCTCCATAGGACAGGATATCTGCCTCCTCTATTAAACTTGAGACTTCTGGGAGGCAATGATTATCCATGTCCCCTTACTCTGGAGTTCCCTGAGGGTAAAGAAGAAGCTGGGTTATCTCTTTCTCATAAGAGAGATAGTAGGATGATTGAGAGCAAGAAATGGGACACTGAAACCAGACAAGGATTTGAATCCAGGTTCTGCCCCTATTGCTGTGCGACTTTAGTTTATATACTTAACCTCTCTGATTATTGGTTTCTACATCTGAACACAGGGATATTAATAGTACTTGAGGAGAACTATGGTTTAGGTGTTCCCCAAGGGTCCAAATGCTTAGAGGCTTTGTTCCCGGGGCGGCAGTATTGGGAGGTGGTGAAACATTTAAGAGAGATCCTGTAGTGCTAGAGGCACATGCCTGTAATCCCAGCAATTTAGGAGGCTGAGGCAGGAGGATCACAATTTTAAGGGCAGCCTTGAAACTTAGTGAGACCCTGTCTCAAAATAATACATATAAACTGCAGAGAATGTAGCTCAGAGCATCCCTGGGTTCAGTCCCCAGTAACTAAACTAAACTAAAATGAAATAAAATGGAGATCCTTAGGTAATTGAAGAGCATGACATAGTTCTTATGGGTCCCATTGGTAGTTCTTACCAGAGGGTTGTTATAAAAGGAGCAAGCCTGGCTCCCCCCAGCTCTCTGACTTCCTGTTTGAGATGTGGTCCCTTGCCTCCCCATACACTCCTACCATGATGTGGCACCATTAACAGCCCTCACCAGAGACCAAAACAATGGGGCTGCCCAACCTTGATTGATTGGCTACCCAATCTTCAAAACCGTGAGCTAAACAAACCTCTTTTCTTTGTAATTATCCCATCTCAGGTTTTTAGTTATAGTAGCACAAAGCTGATTAATATATGGGGTAATTATGAAGACTGAGCGAGTCAATATACATGCACTTCTTAGAACAGTGGTAGGCACACAATGAACACTCAATAAATGCTAGTTGTGGTTTTCTTTTCTTTTTGGTTAGAGAATTTCCCCAAAGCAGGGATCTTTTGAATATTCTTCCTGTGGATTTCTCTTCATACCAAGCATACAGCCCTGCCTAGAAGGAAGCATGTGGGTGTGGAAGCAGAGGTTGTCATCCCCAAGGATACTATGCCGCCTAGGAAAAAAAGAAAGAATCAGTCAAAGGTTATATATGGAGTTAAGAGAAATATTAATAAATTTTTGAGCACAAAAGCAAAAAGAGCAAGAGGTCAAGAAGTGAGCAGGAAGGCAATTTATGACCATCAGCACAAGAAGCCACCCTGAGAGACAGAGATGAATTCTTTGTCTCAATGAGGGCTAAGAACAGCAGAACAATTCTATAAATTGTCCTCTTTCCCCCTAGAGGGGGTGGAGGATTGCGTCCCTGATGCTTACCAGAGAGGGAGGAGAGAAAGGCAAAGATCTTATTTTTCAGCCTGGAAAATAATCCTGACCCTAAAGGGAACCGCGACTTCCTCAGGGTGAGGGAGTCCTGGAGGGAGCCTCCTCTCTCTCTCTCCTGCAGAGACTGCAACTCAGAGTGGTAAGAGGTGCTCCCCATCTTCAAAAATCCTCCTAGCAAATCCTAGCAACTGAGGCCAGCCTGGGCAACTTTGCAAGACCCTGTCTCAAAAAAAAAAAAAAAAAAGGATTGGGGATGTGACTCAGTGGTAGAGTGCCCCTGGGTTCAATCCCTAGTACAAAAAAAAAAAAAAAAAAAAAAAAAAATCCTCCCAGAAAAAGGCAGCTCTTCTCACACCGTCTCCATGTTTAAAGCCCAGGTGGCTGCATAAAGTGCTTCTAGAGCTGGGCACGGTGGCGCACGCCTGTCATCCCAGCACTTTGGCAGGCTTAGACCGGAGAATCGCGAGTTCAAAGCCAGTCTCAGCAATGGCGAGGTGCTAAGCAACTCAGTGAGACCTTGTCTCTACATAAAACACAAAATAGAGCTGGGGATGTGGCTCAGTGGTCGAGTGCTCCTGAGTTCAATCCCTGGTGCCAAAAAAAAAGTGCTTCTAGATATTAGGCCTTGAGCCTCCTGCTGCTGTCACATGCTGTCCTTTTCCTTGAGATGTCCAGCTTCTGAGATACACAAGAATAAGGGCAGAGGCAAGAGGTCATCTTAATGGCAATGGGGAAAGACACCCATCTGCACTGGGAGGGGAGCCAGAGGTGCAGGAGGAAGAATAAACATCAGGCAGAGCAGCTGGATCACTTTTTCTGTCTTTCTTTCTTTTTTTCTTTTTCTTTTTTTTTGGTACTGGGATTTGAACTCCAGGAAGCATTACCACTGAGCAACATCCCCAGCCCTTTTTATTTTTTATTTTGAACAGGGCCTCATTAAATTGCCCAAGCTGGCCTCAAGCTTGGAATCCTCCTGCTTCAGCCCCCCAAACTGCTAGAATTACAGGCTTGCACTACCATGCTTAGCTTCTGGACCACTACTTAGAGGTCAATGGGCCCTAAGTCTGGGTCCAGCCAGGCCTGGCCTCTCTGTAAAAAGAGCAAGAAGAGAAATTCTGGGCCTGAAAACTGGTGGCTCCTCCTCTCCGGTTTGTCAACGGTGCTCCATGTCTTGCAAAAGACCAGTGGTCTCGGCTGTTGAAATGGTATTTGTCTATTCCCTTCCACCTGCGTGCAGAGCAAAGACATTGTAAGGAAGCCCTGCTCCCTGGTACAATAAGATCTGAGGCTGCCAGAAGGAAGCTCAGCAGAAATCAGGCATCCTGGGCAACAATGGGGTTGTTAAGGGGTTTGCCTCAGCCTCCTAAAGAAAGTGAACCAAGGAGGTGGGACTCCTCACAGGGAATTTAGAGGATATGTGAAGAAGGGCTGCTGTTATTGATGCAGATGGAGTAAAGGCTAGACCCCATGAGGGACTGTCCACTGGGGAGCACTCTCTAAAATATTTAGGGAGACATGGTTTGGACGGTTTGAAGGAGCTCTGAGCAGGGCCTTAGAAAGGATGACCTTGGCAAAGACACTCCCAGTGTGTAATTATGGTAGAACAGCTATTACGGTTTGGATATGAGGTGTCCCCCCAAAGTTCCTTTGTTAATGCAGGAATATTCAGACATGAAATGATTAGATTATGATAGCCATGACCTAACCAGTCCATCCTAGTTTGAAAGACTAACTGGGTGGTAAGTGTAGGCAGGTGGGGCATGGCTGGAGGAGGTGGGTCACTGGGGGCCTGCCCTGGAAAGGTGCATCTTCCCTAAGGCCTGTTCCCCTTCCCCTGCCATGAGCAGAGCAACACTCCTCCAACACACCCTTCTGCCTTGATGTTCTGCCTGATCTTGATCCCACAGCAAGGGAGTCGGCCGACCATGGACTGAACTTCTAAAACCATGAGCCCAAATGAACTTTTCCTCCTCTAAGTTGTTCTCGACAAGCATTTTGGTCACAGAGACAAAAACCTAACACACCAGCATTGCCTGTGAACAATATGGTCCATTCTATACCACCCATTTTCAGTGCTTCATATTATAGCTCCAACACAGGGAGATGATTGGTGCTAAGTGGACCAGTTATCTCTTATTAGGTTTAATGAGGATTTCATTGTCTGAACTCACAGAGATTGGAAGATTTCTGCTTCTAATGAGCAGGCCCATGGAGGAGACCTGCTCAGTGAGAGAAAGCGGTTAATGTTTGGGAAACCCTAGACAGAGGCACTGAGTTGGGGAATGGATGTGTGTGGGGGAGAAGAGTGGGAAATAGCTTTAATTAGGAAAAAGATGGAAAAAGTAATAGAAATCAGTGACTCAGATGCCACGCTTTAGAACTGACTGAGACCTCAGATAACATCAAGTCCATTTCCCCTTAAGGTTAAATGATTTGCTAAAGGTCACAGAGTAAGTTACAGTAAAGCCAGGACTAGAACCTAGGCCTCTTGCCTCTCTGACCAGGAGAGGCCCAAAGGTCTTGCTAACTCTGCCCTTTCTATCTTGTAACTGATCCCAAATATTTTTATCAGCAAAGGGAGTCCTTATACCCAGATATTACCATTATGCAAGAGACAAGAGTTTACATCATTATTAGATCCGGTATTATCAGGACTGGGATTGGTAGACTTATGTTGGCATCTAAACTCAAGATGAGATTTAGCAGGCAGCTGGGATTATGGCCTTAATTTGTTTTAAGGACACCAAACATCATGGTAGATTTAAGGGTAAAATTGAATATGGTTCTTATGAATGGAAATATAAGGATTAGGCTTACTTTGTTTGTTTTGTTTTTGTATTGAGGATAGAACCCGGGGGTACTTTACCACTGAGCCACATCCCCAGCTATTATATTTTTTTATTTTGAGACCAGGTCTTGCTTAATTGCTGAGGCTGTCCTCAAATTTGACATCCTCCTGCTTCATCCTCCTGAATCACTGGGATTACAGGTATGTCCTGTCACACCCAGCATTACACAGAGTTTTTGAGTATAGAATGGGGAGTACTATTGAGTTCAGCTTAGAGGCATCAAGTTTCCTAGAGTTGAGAACTGAGAATTAGGGTCTTCAGTCAAAGTTTGAAGTATGCCCTTGGACAAGACAGTTGCCCTCTCTGGGCCTCAGCTTCTTACTAACTCTGATCCCCATGGTACTGTGAAACTCGTTGCCTCTAATACAGAGTCAGAGCCCATTGCCTGGAGAGGTCTATTGAGGGGTTTCATCAGGGCCTTTTGGGGTGTACTATAAATGATAACTGATCTACATTTGAGAACTAACTCTTTTTTCCTTCCTTCTTTTCTTTCTTTCTTCTACCCTTCCCCCTTCCCCCCTTCCTTCTTTCCTCCCTCCCTCCCTCCCTTCCTTCCTTCCTTCCTTTCTTCCTTCCTTCTTTCCTTCCTTCCTTCCCAGTACCAGAGATGAACACAACAGTGCTCTACCACTGAGCTATGTTCCTAGCTCTATTTATTTATTTATTTATTTATTTATTTTGGTACCGGGGATTGAATTCAGCGGTACTTGACCACTGAGCCACATCCCCAGCCCTATTTTGTGTTTTATGTAGAGACAAGGTCTCACTGAGTTGCTTAGTGCCTCACCATTGCTGAGGCTGGCTTTGAACTGGCAATTCTCCTGTCTCGGCCTCCCAAAGTGCTGGGATTACAGGCATGCACCACCACGCATGGCTATTTATTTATATTTTGAGACAGGGTTTTGCTAAGTTGTTGGTGCTGACCTGGAACTTGCAATCTTCCTGCTTCAGCCTCCTAAGTCATTGGGATGTACCACGCATCAAGAGAGAACTATTTCTTCAAACTCTTGGGGCCTCTTTTCTCCCTGGGAATCACAGCTGAGGTTCCACCTGAGACCTCAAGTCAAGGACCTATTTTCTAGCTCCAATGCCCTGAAAGTAACTTGGTGGGCCTCTCTATACACAACCACACTCCAGACCAGTGGCACCCTCTGCTGCCATTGGATTCCCCGCTTCTGTGCCAGGGAACAGGCCTAGCAGTGCCTTCCAGGCAGGCTCTGGCTGCTGGCTCGGATGGCATTTCCCTAAATGGACAGATGGAGAATGTTGGTTTAATGTCTCTCCAGTGCTTCTAGTCCAGCCTCCACAACACAGCCAGCAATAAAGCCCTGGCACCAAGTCCCCTGCTTCCAGGCAATGGCAGTTTCCCTTTCTCTATCAGCCCACAGCCCATGAGTTTTAAATTTTCCTCCAGCTCCATCCCTAAATCCTTCCCATGTAGAGTCTTAGTCTAGGCTTTGGGACTAAACAAATTCAGAGGAAAAATTTTCCTTTCCACCAAAAATGGAACAAAACAACAGAAATCCCTGGCTTTCTTCAGTATTCCTCTTTCAAGTATGGCCCCACCCTGGGTTGGTGCTGTAGCATGGTGGTAGAGCATTTGTCTCACATGCATGAGTCCTGGGTTCAATCTCCAGCACCACTGAAAACATGATGCTACCACACTGTATCCTATCCTCAAACCAGACTCCTGCCAGTCTCTTCTTGACTGTTTCCCCTCCCCAATTCTCCGAATCCTGCTGATTTTTTTCCCTAGTGGTGTTCTGCTTCCTTACATTCCCACTGTCATCACCTGGTCCATACTGCGCCATCTCCTGCCTGGATCAACAGCAATGGCCTTCCACGTCCGCTCATACCCCTTCCTCACCTGTTCCATTCCCTGCAGCTCCAGTGATCTCGCTCAAGCCCAGATATGACGACATCATTCCCCTGACTTTTTTTTTTTTTTTTTGAGACAAGGTCTTGCTAAGTTTCCCAAGCTGGCCTTGGACTTGCAATGCCTTGGCCTCCCAAGTCACTGGGATTACAGATGTGTGTCACTGCACCCAACACATCACTCCCCTTCTTGGAACTCACCTGTCACTCCCTTAGGATCAGACCCAGCACCTTTGCCTTGGCTTCCGGTGCCTGTGTAGGTGGATATGCCTTACCTCCCAGACCCATTGCCTCCTACTACTCCTCTTGTCCCTTCCACTCCTTTGCCACCAGTCCTCTCTTGAGTTTTTGGGACAGCTCATATTTCTCTAATGGTGGCACACTGACACACGCTGTGCCTTTGCTTACAGTGCTCTCCATCGGGGGCTTAACCTTCACCTGGCCCCTGGGCTGAGTCCTGCTCATCCTCAGACCTCACACTAAATATAGCTTCTCAGTGGAAGCTTCCTAATTCCTCCAAACAGGTTCCCCTCAAGCCCCCTCTATTTCCTCCAGTAACATCAATCACACTGATTATTCTGTGTTTGTTTCTTCTGCTTGATCCTAAGCCCTATGCAGAGACTGTGCCAGTATGGGTCACTGCTATTGCTAAACTGCCTGGCACCTAGGAGACACTTAGGGTTTAGAAAAAGAGGGGCAAGTTTTACATTTTGAGTTCTATAAAGGATTTCCTGGTGAATTGAGGGAGCTGGGCTCCATCTTACAGAATCCAAAGTCAGAGAGATAATAATTAGACTGTAGGAGGAATTTCCCCACTAAGTAGATGTTTGATAAGCTCCAGGAAATCATCCTTCCAAGGAGCTAGAACAGGAAGAACAGAAATGGGGTAAAAGTTAGTCTTCCGTTGTGCAGGGTGAGTGTGTCTGTTTGGGAGATGCATATTACCTCAAATGTGAAAAAAAAAAAAAATCCCAGGGAACAGTGAACAAAGCTATAAATACAGCCGAGCGTCAGGTGACATCACCTGAGTGCAGTGCTGCGATTTATGGCCAAGTCACACGGCCCTAAAGTGTATTTATAATGGTGTAACTCACTAGTACTTCTCCCTGCCTGCCTGCCCCCTCATTCCCCTGTTCAGTAGTGGCCACATTCCTTGCTGATCATATGGAACAGGATGGCAGGGTCAAGCCCCTGCTGTAGGGCTACTTGCATGCTCCGAAATTGTGTATTCAAGAACCTGCCATAGGCTGAGTGTGGTGGTGCACATCTGCTATCCCAGGGACTCAAGAGGCTGAAACAGGAGGATTGAAAGTTCAAGGCCAGCATGGTTAACTTAGCAAGACCTTGTTTCAAAAACAAAGGGCTGGGAGCTGGGCATGGTGGCGCAAGCCTGTAATCCCAGCACTTAGGGAGGCTGAGACAGGAGAATCGCGAGTTCAAAGCCAGCCTCAGCAACTGAGGCGCTAAGCAACTCAGTGAGACCCTGTCTCTACATAAAACACAAAATAGGGCTGGGGATGTGGCTCAGTGGTCGAGTGCCCCTGAGTTCAATCTCCAGTACCAAAAAAAAGGCCTGGGGATGTGGCACCGTGGTAAAGTGCTCCTGGGTCCAATACCCAGTACTGGGCGGGGGGAAGAAACCTGTCACGGTTCTGTTTCACTGAAGCTGGGAATTGAGGCAAGCAAAGCTTCTGTTGTCACTCACCTTCCAGCTTCACAGACAGCTTTGTCTCCTTCCACTTTATTTGCTTGCCACACTGTCCACAATTCCAGCCCACTGGTGTTTGCCTCGGCAGTGGCCAGGTTTTCGCCCCTTGCTCCTCTGCCCATGCATTCCCCAGCACGTGGGTTACCTTTCCACCCCAAGTCTCCAGTCAAAATTCAAACCCACTGTTTTCCCTGAGCTGCCGACAGGGCAGTGTGCCCTTTGGCTCTTTCAGTGCCATTGGTGCTCCATTCCTTCGGGTCAGCTGTTTATTATTACAGTCACATACATGTGTCTTGTCTCCTCCTCAAACTTTGAGATCCTTCCTCATGCATTAGGACCCCTCAAAGTCTGCTCAGGATCTGTCACATGGATATTCAAGAGAATTTTTTTTTCTGTACCAAGGATGGAACCCAGGGGTGCTTAACCACTGAGCGACACCCTCATCCCTTTCTCACATTTCTTTAGAGACAGTGTCTAGCTCAGTTGCTTAGGGCCTCACTAAATTGCTCAGGCTGGCTTAGAACTCTGGATCCTCCTGCTTCAGTTTTCCAAGCTGCTGGGATTACAGATGTGCGCCATGGTGCCTGGCTAAGAGAATGTTTTCAATCAAATATCGGTCCCTAATTGTCCTTTATGTGGACCCAGTCCTCCCTGAGCATCTACAACATGTCTGGTACTCTGCTAGTCTCAACAGGTATTATTTTTCAGTATTTTTTTTTTTTTGGTACCGGGGATTGAACTCAGGGGTACTCAACCACTGAGCCACATCCCCAGCCCTATTTTGTTTTATGTAGAGACAGGGTCTCACTGAGTTGCTTAGTGTCTCACTGTTGCTGAGGCTGGCTTTGAACTCGTGATTCTCCTGTCTCAGCCTCCCAAAGTGCTGGGATTACAGGTATGCACCACCACGCCCAGCTATTTTTCAGTCTTTACGGTGACAAAGTAGGCATCATCATTTCCACTTTTGTGTAGGGGAATTAAGGCAGAGAAAGGTTAAGTGGCTTGCCCAAGGGCACACAGCAAGTGAATATGACTGTAGGATTCTTACCTAGCATGTCAAACACTACCATGTTCCTTCTATTCCTGGAGACCTCATGCTTGTGCTCTGTAGACTAGTTTCCATCTAATGTGGCCATGTCAGTATTTTCTTCTCAAAGACACTGCACTCAGCCTGCTTTGATCTGCCTCTTTATAGCTGTTCCAATGTGGCTTGCTCAGACAGTGGGATTATCAAAGTGAAGGATACTGCTAGGAAAAGAAGCAGCCCCAGGCATGTTCTGGAGCCCTCCCCTCCCCTGCCTCCTTTACATGGGGGAAAAAGTCAAGTCAGCCTGAGGGACAGAGGTAAACAGTCACCTGCTAGCCCCAGTCCTTCATAACACTAGTCCCCTTTCCATTCTCCACCCCTTTGCTCTGGATCTCCTTGGATGGTTTTACCCCCACCTCTGTTCAGATTCTGAATGGAGAGAACAGCAAAAGTAGATGGAGATTCTTCCTCTCAAATACATCAGCAAAGCCTGGGGGAGCAGCATGCACCTATATAATTCTAACTACTCAGGAGGCTGAGGCAGGAGGATTGTAAGTTGGAGGCCAGCCTGGATAACTTAGCTAGATGCTGTCTCAAAAAATAAAAAAGGCTGGGGATACAGCTCAGTGGTAACCCCGAATTCCAGCCTCAGTACTGGAAAAACAAATGACCACATTATGGAATGCTCACCTCAAGGAAAGTGTGGAGCAGACATTGCCCAAGGTGGGTGGGGTAGGATGTGGGTGGAGTTCCACTGAGCTGGCATCTGCTGGACTCTTCTAAGCTGAGGCTGGGAAGAGGGGACAGGTGGCAGTGGGGGAAGCAGGCCAAAGTAAATTTTCTAATTATGTGTCTTTCCAATTCATCCTGAACTAGTCACTAGCATGTGGATTAAAGCACTCAAAAAAATCCAAAATGTTTACCGAGAAAAGTGATTTCATTGAAAACTTAATGTTAATATTATTTAACAATTCTGATATCTTCTATTATTGCTCATGAAAGATGTTGGATGCTATGGGGGTTTCCTCCATTCTACCTCCTAACATAGACTACATGCAACCCCAAATTTGGCCAACACATTATTCCACATGCAAAGGGAGAATTAAAGTCTGCCTTTGGCGATACCACCTTTCTTCAAGAATCTTTATTCCAGTACGGTGTGGTGGCACACACCTGTGATTCCAGCAACTCAGAAGGCTGAGGCAGGAGGATTACAAGTTCAAGGCCAGCCTTAGCAACTTAACAAGGCCCTAATAAACTTAGTGAGACCGTGTCTCAAAATAAGAAATGAAAAGGGATGGGGATGTGGCTCAGTGAGAAAGTGCCTCTAGTTCAATCCCCAGTACCAAGAAAAGAAAAAAAAGTTTTTTGTCCGTCTCTAAAGGCTGAGGCAAGAGGGTTGCATGTTTGGGGCCAGCCTGGGCAACTTAGCGAAACCTTATTTCAGAATAAAAATAAAAAGAGGTGGGGATATAGATCAGTATGGATTTCCTTTACATAGTGTTTGACATAGTGGTAGAGTTTCCGGGGTTCAATGCTCATCTCCAGTGTCCCCCACACACCAAAAAAAAAAAAAAAAAGAATCTTTATTCCAGAATCCTGAGAACTGTATGTGTCAGCTTTTCATTGCTGTGGTCAAAATACCTAACAACAAGTTAGAGGAAGAAGTTTATTTGGGCTCACCATTTCAGAGGTTCAGTCCATCATTGGCCTGCTCCATTGCTCTGGGTCTGAGATGAGGCACAGCATCATTAGGAGGTGGGGTGGAGGAAAGTCACTCAGCTCCTAACAGACAAGAAGCAGAAGGAAGGGCATGAGGAGCCAAGAACAAAATATATAATCCCTAAGGCATGCCCCATGAACCACTTCCCCCAGTTACCACCCAGTAATCCATTTAAATTATTCATCCATCAAATGGATTAATTTACTGATTAGGTTATAGCTCTCACAATCTATTTATTCTATGTCCTTCATGGTTCCCATGCATTTTTATGTGATAGTATTAGAAATTATTAACATTAAGAAGTGAATTGTAACATAAGCGTCAGATTATCTCTGAAGAGATTCTGCATTAAGAGGATGAGAGATGTATCTAATAGGCTCTAGGATTTTTTTTTTTTATTCTTTTTTTGGTACTGGGGATTGAACCCAGGATATTCTACTAATGAGCTACATCCCCTGTCCCAACCATCTTCTTTCTTCCTTCCTTCCTTCCTCCTTTTCCTTTCTCTTTCCTGTTTCTTTCATTAACTGGAACCCAGGAGCACTTAAACACCAAGCTACATTCCTAGCCCTTTTTATTTTTTTATTTTGCAACAGGATCTCAGCAAAATAAAGTTACTGAGGCTACTCTTGAGCTTAGGATCCTCCTGCTTCAGCCTCCCAAGTAGATGGTATTATAAGTTTGCACCACCATTGCCCTGGGTTATTGGAACAAATTTAAGTTCCTTAGTGATTTGACTCATAAAATTCATAACAGGCCATTGCAACTAGGACAAAATGGGTTAATGACTATTGTCTTTTAAAACACCATTTAAGATCAGTTACTACATAAGAAAATTTGAACTGTGTTGAAAGCTTCAGCTCAACTATGAAAAGAACTTGTGGAGTCTTTTTCTTTTTTTTTTCAAATTTGACAATCCTAAAATTATACATGGTATTATTACCAATAGCAATTTTAAAGTTGAAAGACACTTATAAAAGCTATCAATAACAAAAAAAAAACAAACAAATTTTGATCAACCATGCGAAAAGAAAACTGAATGATCTTACTGCTCTCTATAAAAAACATTACAAAATCATTATGAAGAATCAATCAAAGAGTATGCAGCTAAAACAAAAAAAAAAAAAAGTAGAAAAATATTATATAAGTGTGCCAGGCAGTTAATTTTGAAAATGATGTTATTTTTCTGGATTGTTAATGATTTTCGATTTGCCCACTTTTAGAAATTTAAAACTTGTTAGGCCTCCTTTTCTCATTCTTAAAATAAAATAAAAATCTGTACCTGATTTTGCATTTATATTTTGTATTCTTTCCCTTTATCTAGAACCTCCCAACCATAAATTGGATTCACCTGTGTACAGCACGGGTATTTGATCAAGGCAAGGACGAATAATAACAATAAAAATGGCAGCACTTTCACTAGTATATGCCAGCACTATTCCAAGTGCCTTACTTGAATTCTCCCATCGACCCTCCACAACTTCGTGTTTCCCTCATCTTTATTGATGAGGGAACTGAAATTCCTCAGATGTTAGGTAACCTGTGCGAGGTTATTCAGTTGGGAGGCTGCGAAGATTCCCCTCACCTTCCCCAACTTCAGAGCCAAGAGCAAAGTCCCAGAACTCCTCCAGCTTGTTTTACAGCTCAAGGGCTGCACCCAGGGCTCAGAGGGGTTGAGTGACTCGCCTGAAGACGCACAGCTGGGAAATGGTAAAAGCAAGCTCAGACCTGCAGGCCGCAGGATTTTCCCTCCCACGCCACCGAACACTGGCCTGGGCCCGGGGCCCCTGGCAGTAGCTCCAGGGCTGGCGGAGGGGCTCTCTCGGCAGGTGTCTCCCAACTGCAGCCTGGGGCGGGCGCGAGGGAAGGGGATGCTTTCAGAATTCCCGCGTCTCCAGGGGCAGTGGCAGTGGCAGTGACTCAGCCTCCCCCATTTCATTAACTGGAAAATACACTGGAGCCACAAAGGGCTGGGAAGGGGAGGGCTGATGCCCAGCTGCCGCGAGGCCGCGGGGGATGGGGTCTGGGAGCTGGCGGGAGGTGGGGGCGCGCCCCGCGGATCCCTGGCAGACTGCGGTCGCCTCCCGGGCCTGGGAGCCGCCCCTTCCCTTCCTATTGCTCCGGGAGCGGGAGAACTTTCCAGGGAGGAGGGAGTTTCCCCCGCAGATCACCCGCGGGGCCCTGTGGGCACAAAGGGCCGTCAGATGGTGGGGAGGGGCGGGGACAGCTCTGCACGGTGCCCTCAGAGCCAAACCTTCTGCTCCTGGAGCAGAACAGAGGGACATTGAGAGGGGGAGGGCTGGCTCAAGGGAAAATGAGATTTTAAGAGAGAAATGAGAGGCTTGTGGCCTTCTGCGTCCCTCCTCCAGAGGAAAAGTTGCTAGTTCTCCTCTTCAAAATGCTGCCCTGGTGCCACCCCAGTACCGCCCCACGGACTGGGTGGCCGCAACAATACGAATTCTTCTTCCCTTGCCTTTTCCGGCTTCCTCCTCCTTTTCCTTACTGAGATTGAACCCAGGGGTGCTCTACCACTGAGCTACATCCCCAGCCCTTTTTATGTTTATTTTGAGATAGGGTCTCCCTAAAATGCTAAGGCTGGCCTCTAACTTGCAATCTTCTTGAGTCAGCCTCCAGAGTCGCTGGGATTATAGGGGTGTAGGGCCACACCCAGAAACAATACAATTTTTTTTTTTTTTTTTACTCACTGTTCTGGAAGCCAGAAGTCCTAGATCAAAGTGTCAACAGGATTGGTTCCTTCTGAGACCCACCCCTTGGCTTGTAGGTCACCATCTTTTTTCTCTGTCCTCATGTTTGTCTTGTCTTTGTATGGTCCTGTGTTCAAATTTCCTCTTACTAGGACACTAGTCCTATTTGGTTAATGCCCACCCTAATGACCTATTGAATTAGATTGCCTCCTTAGATACCCTGTCTCCAAATACAGTCAATTCTGAAGTACTGAGATTAGGACTTTAATGTATAAATTTTGGGGGACCCAGTTCAGCCCATAACACTTTCCCTGTCTAGATCAGTCTGTCACCAAGCCTGCGAGTAACAGCATTACTCTAGACTGGGTACTATATCACCTGCAAACAGCCTAACACCTCTCTCCCTCTTTCCTCAACATTCAGGTCCTTTCTGAAGTACCTGGTCACACAGGCCCCTGTTACCTGGCAGATATGACTAGCACATAGGGATATATACTCCTGTGTTCTCAGGGCAAAACTGACCTCTGGCTTCTTAGCAATTTGGAAACTGCCTATTGCAGAATCTTAGTTCTTCAGTTCCTTTGGTCCTTTGGGAATCTCTTTTCTTTGTCCCTCAAATGTTTCAGTACCTTTAAATGATTTATTTTGAATAGATTCAGAATTTCTAAAAAGTGATATTAAAATGAATACATTGGGGAGTCTCCTTCCTCCCATCTCCTCCCACGCTGCTCTTCCCACAACCCCACTCCAATAGGGCACTGGATTAATTAATTTCTGCTCCATCTTCTCATTGCTGCTGCTGCTGCTCCTCTTCCTCCTCCTCCTCCTCCTCTTCTTCTTCTACTGGGATGTGAACCCAGGTGCTTTACCACTGAGCTACATCCCCAAGCTTTTTTATTTTTTTAGTTTGAGACAGGGTCTCTCTAAGCTGCTTAGGGTCTTGCTAAATTGCTGAGGTTGGCTTTGAACTTGCAATCCTCCTGCCTCAGCCTCCTGAGTCACTAGGATTACAGATGTGCACCACCACACCCAGCTTCTCATTGCTTCTTTATGCAAAGCCCACATCAATGTGTGCATAGTTATTCCTCCTTTTTTTGGGGGGGGGTGTTACTGGAGATTGAACTCAGGGGCACTCGACCACTGAGCCACATCCCCAGCCCTATTTTGTGTTTTATGTAGAGACAGGGTCTCACTGAGTTGCTTAGCGCCTCGCCATTGCTGAGGCTGGCTTTGAACTCGTGATTCTCCTGTCTCAGCCTCCCTAAGTGCTGGGATTACAGGCATGCGCCACCATGCCCAGCTATTCCTCCTTTCTTATACAAATAGTAGTATTCACTAATTTACCCTTTCCCCCAACTGTATACCCAGGAGATTTCTCAGCTATAGAGATGGCTGCTCTCTCTCTTTTTACCAGCTGTGTAGTATTTCATTATGTGATTGCACCATGATCTATTTAACCAGTTCCCTGTAGAGGGGCACTTGGGGTGTTTCCAATGCCTGTCATCTCAAGTAGAGAGTTTTGGAAACTTTATTTTATTTTATTGTTTTGGCACCAGCAATTGAACTCAGGAACACTTAAACATTGAGCCACATCTCCAGCCCTTTTTTGTATTTTATTTAAAGACAGGGTCTCACTGAGTTCTTAGGGGCTCTCTAAGTTACTGAGGCTGGCCTTGAACTTGCAGTCCTCCTGCCTCAGTCTCCTGAGCCACTGGGATTACAAATGTGTGCCTCCGTGCCCGGCTATGTTTTGGAAACTTTAATCAGCCAAGGCTTCCTAACACCTGGGAGATCAGGATCTGGAGGGAAGGCAGGAGGGAAGCCCAAAAGGTGACAGGAGATGTGTCTCTCCGTGTGTGTGTGTGTGTGTGTGTGTGTGTGTGTGTTGGGGGCGGGAGGAGATATGGTTGTTCTACTCTGTGGAGTTTTCTATATGAAAAGACTCTATAGAAGCTCTGATCTGACAAATTTCTTTCCTACTGCTTTGCCGGTTAAGACCTCTGGGGTTAGTGATATTACTGAAAAAAAGGGGCTAAGATTAGAAGTAAACTTTATGGGTCATGTTTTAGTTAGCCTTTTTTTTTACTTTTTGGTACGGGGGATTGAACTCAGGGGTACTTGACCACTGAGCCACATCCCCAGCCCTATTTTGTGTTTTATGTAGAGACAGGGTCTCACTGAAGTGCTTAGCACCTCGCCATGGCTGAGGCTGGCTTTGAATTGGCAATTCTCCTGGTTCAGCCTCCCAAAGTGCTGGGATTACAGGCGTGTGCCACTGTGCCCGGCTTTAGTTAGCCTTTTTGCTGCTGTGAGCAAAAGACTGGATAAGAACAATTTTAGAAGAGAAAAAGGTTATTTGAGGCCCATTGTTTCAGAGGTCTCAATTCATAGACAGCTGACTCCATTCTTCAGGGCCAGAACATCATGGCAAAAGTGTGTGGCACAGGAAAACAGCTCAGGACTTGGCAATCAGGAGGGAGAGAGACTAAGCTTGGCTCACCAGGGACAAAATATAAACACCAAAGGCACACCTCCAATGACCTATCTCCTCCAGGCACACCTTACCTGTCTACACTTACTACCCAGTTAATCCTTATCAGTGGATTAATGCACTGATTAAGTTAAGGCTCTCATAACTTAATTCACTTCTAATCTTTTCTCGCATTGCCTCACACATGAGCTTTTGGGAGCTACCTCCTATTAAAATCACAGATAGTCCTTTTTTCCCCTCTTTGTGTTAGTTATCTATTGCTGCAGAACAAACTAGCACATATTTGGTAGCTTACACAATACAAATTTTATTTGCTCACGGTTTTGTAGCTGAGAAATTTGGGCAGACAGAAAGACATGGAAGTCAGACTATGGTCATGGGTTAGGAGAGGTAGGTAATAAGTAGCTCAGTGAGTCTACAGGTCCTGATGCAGGGGACAAGGGGCAAATGGGACTGGAGAAGTCTGGCAGGGCTGTGGCATGGACCTATGAATGGGTTCTCTGTCAGGGTCTCACAGAGCTGAAAGCAAGGTGCTATCTGGGGACACTCATCAGGAGCTCAGGGCCCTCTTCTGGGCTTTTGAGATCATGGGTAGAATTCAGTGCCATGTGGTTGTGGGACTGAGGCTCTCAGTTCCTAAAAGCCAACCATGTTCTTGGGAAGTGCACAGCATGAGTGCTCATCCCTTCAGGCCAGCAGGAGATCATTTCTGCTCCCAACTGATGAAGCAGGTCCACTTGGGATTAGCCCCTCTCCCCCGCCACACGAGCTTTATTTTTATTTATTTATTTAATTTTGGTTCCAGGATTGAACCCAGGGGCATTTAACCACTGAGCCACATCCCCAGCCCTTTTAAATATTTTATTTAGAGACAGGGTCTTGCTGAGTTGTTTAGGATCTCACTAAATTGCTGAGGCTGGCTTTGAACTCACAATCCTCCTGCCTCAGCCTCCCAAACTGCTGGGATTACATTGCGCATCACTGCACTGGGTTTAACCACCCTCCCTTTTGATAAGCTCAAATTCAGCCGGGACTTAAATTATATTTGCAAAGCACCTTTGCCAACGTTGTGTCCAACCTGCCCCCATCACTGCTCAATCGACTCCCAGCCAGTGCCAGCCAAACTGCTGCTCCAGACCCCCTCCTCACACAGGCCTGGCACTCAAGCCCAATCCCTTCTCTCCAAATGCCTGATTAGACCTTGCATCATCTCCAACAGGATCAGGCCCAGCAGCCTTGGCCTGATGGTCTCAGCTCTCATGCCAGGATGCGCCTTGACCCAGCTTGTCAGAATCCCGACATGTTATCGTCCTTGCTGCGCACTGCCCCTCGCTTGCTTTGCATCTGAGCCCTTCTCTTGGTATTCCGTCCAGTGTGAGTGCATTTTGTCTCTTACCTGCACAGAGTGCCCGGTTCAGTGCCTGCGCTCAATCAAGATGAGCCCCATAAAGAGTATGGCCTATAAAGGATCTTCTCCTCTAATAAATGACATGTTGAAACATTCATTCTGTCTTCATACCCTTTCCTTCCTTATACAGTGCAAGAGAAAAAAAAGCAGACATCCAATAACTATTGGTGTAATATAAATGGCCAGTGAAGAGCAAGAGAAGGAAAACCCTATGTAGAGACTTAGGAAGGGAGGAGGAGGTGGGAGCCTGGCCAGGCTGGACCTGCAGGGATGGGCTGGGGACAGAGAGCCACCCACCATCAGTACCCTAGCCTAAGCAGACCTGGCAGCTGAGCTGAGTCTAAGTAGCACTTTCCTACTAAGTGCTCTGCAGGGAGGTGTAATGTGTCTCTATTTAAAATTAATTTTTCAGAATTGGAAGCCCCGCTCTGAAAGGCAGTGCTCCCCTGGTGGCTTCTGGCAGGATTGGAAAGCCATAACTTTGGAGAGAAACACAATAAACCAGAAATTTCCTCCCAGGTGAGCAAGAAACTGCCTCTCTCCTTCTGAAGAGAGCATTTTCCAGAACTTTGCTCATCAAGTAGCCAGTTTTCAAGTCGTTGCTTCTATTTGTAAGTGAACCTCATTCTTATTGGCTGTCTGTTCCTGTCTCTGATAGATGGGCAGAGGCCTAGGCAATCCACATATATGGGAGAACACAAAAGTAATTTCTCTTTGGCTTGGGGCTGTGTTTCTGTATTTACATGTGAATGGAGGAGCATTTTTTGCTTTGGAAATTTGCAGTGCTTGCTGCCAATAAGGAAACACCACCACACAGCTGACTTGGAGCTCTGGCTTGGGTCGAAGAAATGCTTACAGAGTGTGTAGGTACTAGAGCTTGAAAAGGGCATTCATTCATTCAACCAATATCTGTTGAGTGCCTACTATGTGCACAGTATGGTACTAGGCATTGGAAAAACCACAGTGACAGACTGAAAAAACAAAACAAAAAAACAACCACTCTGCCTTTATGGAGGGACAGATAAATAAAATAGAAAGGGGTGTCATGGTTTGAGTCTGGAATGTCCTCCAAAAGCTCATGTATGGAAAGCTTGGTCCCCAATGCAACAAGACTCAGCGATGGGGTTTTTAAGTGATGATTGGGTCATGAGGGCTCTGGTCCCCTCAGTCTATCTGATGGATTAATCCATTGGTACTTGGATGGACTGCTGAGAGATGGGACCTAGTTGGAGAAGTCACCTGAAAGACTCATCTCCTCCCTCCCTGCCCCCCCTTTCCTGGCTGTCATGGGCTGAACAGCTTTCCTCCACCATGCCCTTCTACCATGATTTTTCTGCTTTGGAACCAGCCAACCATGGATGGAGATCTCGGCAACTATAAGCCAAAATAAGTCTTTCCTCTTTTAAGCTGCTCTTGTTAGGTATTTTGGAGAGGAAACAACTAAACTAACTAACATGGGACAGGGGATGGGTTTGTTAGGGAAAGATTGAAAAGGTGACACTTAGCACAGACATGAAGGAGTTGAAGAGCTGGACATGCAGGGGTCTGGGGAAGCATTCCAGGAGGGTGTAGCACACGTTAGGCTTGTGAGGTGGGAGCATGTTTAATGCATTTGAAAAGCAGCAAAGAGGAGAGTGAAAGGATCAGAAAGGCGCGTTTATCAGAAAGGAAACTTGGAGCCGGGTGCAGTGGCTCACGCCTGTAATCCCAGCACTTGGGGAGGCTGAGACAGGAGAATCACAAGTTCAAAGCCAGCCTCAGCAACGGCGAGGCGCTAAGCAACTCAGTGAGACCCTGTCTCTACATAAAACACAAAATAGGGCTGGGGATGTGGCTCAGTGGTCGAGAGCTCCTGAGTTCAATCCCCAGTACCAAAAAAATGGGAAGGAAACTCGAGGCCTTAGAGGTCATTGTACAGACTCTGGGATTTTAATATTAATATAGTGTGTTACCAGTGGAAGGTTTTGAGCAGCCAAAATGTTCTGCTGGGTTATGAACAGACTGCAAAGGGAGGCAGGCGGAAGCAGAGAGGCCAGTGTGGAGCCTACCTGCCATCAATTAGGAGAGACTTAGGCCAAGGTCCCCTTTGGAGACAGAAAAGAGCCCAGAGGATCTGGTTTGAGTGGGTGAGTGGGCAGGGCATAGGGAGTATCAGGGGCTTGGTTTTGGACATGTCGAGTTTGAGGTCTGTTAGACACCCATGTGGAGAAAATCACTAAATTGTTGGATAACAAAATCTAGAATTCAGGAAAGAATATTCTGAGCAGGCGATATAAATTTGGGAGTCATTAGCATATAGATGGTATTTAAAGCCATGAGACTGGATGAGATCACCTAAGATGTGAATGAGTGTGTATAAGAAGAGAGAAGAGGTTGGTGGATTGAAATTGGGGGCGCTCTAATGTTTAGAGGTCAGGGAGACAAGAGGACTCAACAAAGGAGACTTTGAAGGAGAGCAGACAGAAAGCCAAGGGGGAGTTTATTTTTGTTTTTTGGGTGTACTTTTTGTTTTGATACTGAGGATTAAACCCATAGGTGCTCTACCATTGAGGTACATTTCCAACCCTATTTATTTATTTGTTTGTTTTTGGTATCAGAGGTTGAACCCAAAGGCACTTAACCACTGAGCCACATCCAAAGGCCTTTTTATACTTTTATTTTGAGGCAGGGTCTTCCTGAGTTGCTTAGAGCTTCACTAAGTTACTGAGGCTGGCTTTGAACTCTTGATCCTCTTGCCTCAGCCTTCTGAGAGGCTGGGATTACAGGCATGTACCATGGTACCTGGCTGTATTTTTTATTTTTGAGACAAGGTCTTCCTAAATTGTCTAGGCTAGCCTTGAACTTGCAATCCTCCTTCCTCAAGCCTCTCAAATTGCTGGGATTACAGGTGTGTGCCTCTGTGCCTGGCTCAGAGTAGTGTTCTAGAAACCAAGGGAAGAAGAAATATCAAGGGGGAAACAATGTTCAGCTGTGTCACAGGCTAAGTGGGTTCAACAAAGAATGTGAGGAAAGACGTTAGAAATAGCAATTGAGGAGTTGTATTATAAAAGAAAGGAAAGAAATAGGTGGTAGCCACAGGGTCAGATAGGGTCAAGCTTTCTTCTTTAAGACTGGAGAAATAAAGATGAATAAGATATGGGGCAGGCATGGTGGCATATGCCTATAATCCTGGCAACTCTTGAGGCTGAGGCAGAAAGATCTCAAGGCCAGCCCGAGCAACTTAGTGAGACTTTGTCTCAAAATAAAAAGTAAGCTGGGTGCGGTGGCGCATGCCTGTAATCCCAGCACTTAGGGAGGCTGAGACAGGAGAATCGTGAGTTCAAAGCCAGCCTCAGCAATGGCAAGGCGCTAAGCAACTCAGTGAGACCCTGTCTCTACACAAAACACAAAATAGGGCTAGGGATGTGGCTCAGTGGTTAAGTGCCCCTGAGTTCAATCCCCAGTACCAAAAAATAAAAATAAAAAATAAAAAGTAAAACAAGCTGGAGGTGTAGTTCAGTGGCAGAGCACCCCTAGGTTCCATCCCCAGCACTACACAAACACACACACACACACTGATGAATATGGTATGATCTGTCCTTGAGTCACTTTAAGTCTAAGAAGGAGACAGACACATAAACAGAAGTGATGACACAGAGATGTTCACAGGGTTCCATGGCAATATACACTTTTCTTTTCTGTTTTTGCAGTAGTAGTGAATTGTGCACATTAGGCAAGTGTTTTACCACTGAGCTACATGCCCAGCCCATAGCAATACACTCTAGAAAAAACTTGAAGACCCTAGCCTAATTTAGGAAGAAAGGAAGGAAGGAAGGGAGGGAGGGAGGAAGGGAGACATACTTTGAAAAACCAAGTTCTAAACCAAGTCTTGAAAGATTACAGGCATGGGTGTGCACACCTATAATTCTAGTGACTTGGGAGGCTGAGGTAGGAGGATCATAATTTTGAGGCCAGCCTTAGCAACTTAATGAGGTTCTTAGCAATTTAGTGAGAACTTGTCTCAAAAGAAAAAAATTAAA
Organism: Geosciurus inauris; assembly: GCA_004024805.1. Lineage (NCBI taxonomy): Eukaryota > Metazoa > Chordata > Mammalia > Rodentia > Sciuridae > Geosciurus > Geosciurus inauris. Next base: position 44,343 of record PVHX01001772.1, on the reverse strand, counting down.
AGGACTGGGGATGTAGCTTAGTGTTAAAGCACCCTGGATTCACTCCCCAGTACCCTCCCCACAAAATGATTTTTATCCAGGGCAAGCAAGAAGGGAATGGTATTTGAGATTGAAGGAAGAATATAAATCAAATTACAGAAGCTGGAAACAGCTGTGAGTGGGACTCACAAAGAGCTCAGTATTTCTCTTCTGGAGCTAGATTGCCTGGGCATGATTCTCTCAGACTGCAATATATTTGACCCTGGGCAACTGATGAAACCATTTGGTGAATCAGTTTCCTCAATTATAAAGTAGGAGATATAGTAGCATCTGTTTCATAGGGGTGTCATGAGGATGAAACAATGTGTAGAACTTATAACAATGTCTGGCACATAGTACATGCTCAATAAATGCTAGCTCTACCACTGAGCTATGACCCTAGCCTTTTCCATGTTTTATCCTGGGACAGTCTTGATAAGTTGTCCTTGAACACATCCAAAGGGTTACTGTGAAAATTAAATAGAATGAAACTCCCTAACTCAGGGCATGACACATAATAGGCACCAAATATTTGTTTTGATTTTGATATTAGGAGGAAGCAAAAGCCTCCCAGTTTCCTCATCTTCATGCTTTGTCCCACTGGGCCAGCTGTCCCTACCTCCTGGAAACATGTGAGCATCAGATGGACCCGCTCACAGATCTACAGAATGCTGTTCTTGTTCACTCCCATCCCACTCTTCTCACTCGCATGTTGGAAGCCCGACCTCCCCCTGAAGCATTGGCCATCTTCAAATCTGGGACCATGTCCACGGGGCTGGAGCACTGAGGAAGGAGAGCTTCCCATGTCCCAAGCCTTCCCTTTATCTGCTTATCGTCATCAGAGAGCTTTGAATTTTCTAGGGACCCTTGCCGCATTCAGGCTGCTGCTTCACATTACCATTTTGCAACACCTCTGTCTTATCTCCTGTAATCGTTTGTGCATTTCAGGAGGCACAGAATGCACAGTAAATATGTCTGAGTACCTGCCTCTGCCTAGCACAGCCCCACACTTATGGTAGAGACTTGCTGTGGAATGAACTGAATGAAGAGTTGACCGATGCCCGCGCAGCGCTGAAAGCCTGCCAAGCTGTGAGTAAGTGTGAGTTGGTTCGATTATGAAAGATGGGAAATCATGTCTTCTTTTTTAGAGTGGAACATAAAGTCTCCCAGCTGCCTTGGGCTTGCTCAGGCAGAGCCGGCAGGGATCTGACCTGTGGGCCCAGATCTGCAGCCTTAACAATCTAAACAAGATCCGCTCATTAGTCCTCATGGTTCCCGGTGCGTGGTGGTGAAGGAGGTAGGGAGCCTCGGTGGTCAGCAGCAGAGTGGGGCCCTGCCCTCATAATGGGTTCATGCCTCCAAGAATCAGCTGGAGACACTCACAGAAAACAAGCCACTTTACATGATCTGCTTCTTCCTGGTCCCTTGGCACACATTTTGTGCTGACATGACAGCCAGAGGAACAGATGTCTCTCTGGCCCCTGGGAAGGCAGAGGAGGCCCAGGCCTCATCCAAATCTCCTCCCCTTCCTCCCCATTGGAACCCAGGCCACAGTCATATGGGACCAGTTCAAGGAGGTGGCCCTGGAAGGCTACAAGGTGGGGTGAGGGCAGAGTAGAGAATGAAAGGTCTTGACACAGAAAAGGAATTCAAAGGATTTTCTGGCCCAACACTTGGGTCTTTTTTTATTTTTATTTTTACTTTTTTCCATACTGGAAATTGAATGCAGAGGTACTTAACAACTGAGCCACATCCCCAGCCTTTTTAAAAACATTTTATTTAGAGACAAGGTCTCGCTGAGTTGCTTAGGGCTTGCTGAATTGCTGAGGCTGGCTTTGAACTCAGGATTCTCCTGCCTCAGCCACCCAAGCCGCTGGGGTTACAGGCATGTGCCACTGTGCCCAGCAACATTTGGGTCTTTATATTGTACCATTGCTCTGATTTTGCAGTGAAATTGGTAACTGAAGCTCATGGCACACACCTGTAATCCCAGTGACGCAGGAGCAGAGGCAGTAGCATTGCAAATTTGAGGCCAGCCTCAGCAACTTAGAGAGATGCTGTCTTAAAATAATAAATAAGAAGGACTGGGGATGTAGATCAGCAGTAAAGCACCTTTGGGATCAATCCTCAGTGCCGGAAAAAAAAAAAAAAAGAAATTGGCCTGGAGTGGGTGAGTGACCCGTACATGTGTGCAGAAAGGACAGAGGATGGTATTGGCTCAGGCCTGCTGCACCACCTGCCACCAAAACCTGCTTCTGACTACAGGTGTCAGTGTGGTGATACCAACAGGATGCTGGGGAGAACACTGTTGCTATGTGTTTGTGCATGTGTGTTGGAGGTATGACCTGCTCTTCAGTATTCAGTTTCCAATATTCAGCTTCTACTATGACACCACTACTACTAATGATAAGGATAAATGAAGAGCAGAAGCTGACAAAGCCTCTGAGTACTTAACATGTGGCAGGCACAGCACTACATGTATTACATGTATTATCTAATTTAATCCCTAAAAATAGTCATTGCCCTCATTTCACAGCTGAAGAAAATAAAAGGAAAGAAGTTTAGGAATCTGACCACAGATGCATAGCTAGTGTCTTAGTCAATAGGGGCTGCTATAACAAATATCATAGACTGAGTGACTTAAATAGCAGAAACTTATTTTTCATGGTTTTTTTCTTGGTACCAGGGATTGAACTCAGGGGCACTTGACCACTGAGCCACGTCCCAGCCCTATTTTGTGTTTTATGTAGAGACAGGGTCTCACTGAGTTGCTTAGTGCCTCACCATTGCTGAGGCTGGCTTTGAACTCGTGATTCTCCTGTCTCAGCCTCCCTAAGTGCTGGGATTACAAGCGTGAGCCACCGCACCTGGCTTTTTTCATGGTTCTTAAGACTAGACATCCAAGATCAAGGTGCCAGCAGGTTGGGTTTTGGTGAAGGCTCTCTTCCTGGCCGGTAGATGGTGCCTTCTTGCTGAATCTTCACCTGGGAGAGGAATGATCCATATTTCTTTCAAGTATGAAATGATGGGCACTAATCAGAAGGGCTCCACTTTCATGGCCTAATCACCTCCAAAGGCCCCACCTTCAAGTGCCATCAAGCTGGGGGTAGTTGGGGGGGACATAAAAATTCAGCCTTTAAGTTCACAAAACTTGAATTTGCATGTAGGGAGATCATTAGAGTTGCTCACAAATTTTTGTCTCTTTGCCACTCCCTCCCATCTCTACCGTGTTAGAATTTTCTGTCTCAGTTTAATTTAGGCATCACTATGGGACTTGCAGTCACCAATAAAACAGCAGTGGAAGTGTCTCTTATGATCAGAAGCTCTAGGAACCAGGCAGGGCATGCTTTGCTAGCTCCCTAGTTTCTTCAGCTGAGTTAGATATTCCCTGATGGATGCAAATAGTGCTAAAGTATGTGCTGACCACATCACACCTCCTTCATTTGACTGAGCCCGATGGGGCACCCTTCTGTGTTTTTGGCATCAAGCAGAGAGCCCGGGACTCAAGGGGTGCTACACGCATGCTCACTGAATGAATGAAAGGACTGGGCACTGCAGTGTTATCCTGCAGGACAAACTCCAGGAGGCCAAGGTCAGCTCATGTCTGACCACACATTCTTGTGAGGTGATACTGGAGAGTAATCTGTTTCCAGTAACCTTATCCCTGGGGGATCTGCCAGGTGGCCTTGTACCTGGGGTGTCTGCCCAGCTGGCTAGCAGAATTTGTCTCCCCCCTGTGCAGACCTCAGCAGTAAATCAGCAGGGCTGAGGAATTTACCCCAGAGAGTGATCTAGGGATGGCATGAATGAGTAATTTACAAAGCCCATTAAGGCAGCACAGAATTACTTATTTATGGGAACTTTTTGACAGATCTGCGGCTTAATCATTTATCCCTATGAACATTTAGCCAGGGTCATTGGTAAATAATTCACTTATTACACACTCTGGAGTGGTTTATGGTGCTGTGACTTATGATCTCACATGAGCACGCAGCCCGGGAATTGGAATGTGAAGGCCAGGGAAAGGAGGGGGAGGCCAAGGGCCTTCTGTGTGCAGCAAGGTTTCTGGGCTTTCTGCTCTTCATCAGATCAATGCTACAGTGCAGGGGGATTTCATCTAATCTTTGGAAAGATAGTGAAAGGAGGAAGTGGGTATTTAGACTCTGCTCTGAAAATGCCAGATGTTGCGTTCCAGGCAGAGGGAAGAAAAACTCCATGTGGAATAGCTCTTCAGGGCCTGGTGGGTTAATGTGGGTTAATAAGACGAGTTAATAATTTGAATGGACTACTGAGAAGTAGCCCTCCAAAAAACTATCCCCAGTTTCTTCCATCTTATCACTCAGCACCAGACATCCGGGCCCCACACATGGCACATGTTGCCCACTCCCCATGCGTCTGCCTCCTGTACTCCTGTCTACATTGCCCTTCTCTTCTCTGGTCCAGCTGCTGCTTATTCTAGTTTTCAGCTCAGTGCATCTCCTGCATGAAGCCTTCCCATCCTACCCAACCACGTTTGACACCTCTGTGAAGTTCGGGAAAACTTACAAAGTGCCGGGCACATGTCAAGCATGTTACATTGGCCACGAATTCCTCTTTGACTAGACTAGGTGTCCTTCAGGGACAGGACGCAGATGTCACTGAGAATAGCCCCTGCCATAGCCAGCACAGATCTTGGCCACTAGTTAGTTAAATAAATTGCTATTGTATTGATGATGATAATGATGATAATGAAGACAGCCATCAGGGTGGCTTTCTAGCAGTCCACTAGTAGTGGTTTGGATCTGGAATGTCCTCTAAAAGCGCATGTGCTGGGTAATATGGTGAGGCTCAGAAGTGAGAAGGTTGGATCATGAATGCGCTGACCTCATCAGTGGATTAATCCATTGGATGAGTTAATGATTTGGGTGCACTACTGGGAAACAGTGAAAACTATAAGCAAGGTAGGACAGGGCTGGATAGGTAGGTTGCAGGGTGTAGCTGTGGTGTTTCCTCCCCTCTCCCCTCTCTTTCTCTCTACTTTTCAGCTGCCACAAGGTAAGCAACTGTCCTTCACCGTGTCCCCCCACCATGATGTCTTGCCTCACCTCAGCCCCAGAGGGTGGAGCCAGTCGACCGTGGACTGAATCCTCCAAAACCAAGAGCCAAAATAAATCCTCCCTCCTCTAAGTTTTTCTTGTCAGATATTTTGGTCATAGCAGTGGAAAGCTGACTAATATATCACCACGGCTTCTCTTCTTTCTCCTACACCTTCCCCAGGCCCCAGAGACAATGGAAGCATCTTGTCACATCTTTAAAGTTCTTTGAGATTCTCACACTGAGTGGATAGAGGAACTCATGTTGGGAGGAAGAAGAATAGAGTCTGGGCAGGGTCACGGGAGAGGAATCAAGTGGACCAGGGTAGGGAGTCCAAGTGCAAGAGCCAAGCCAAATACTCTCTCGGAAGTTCCCTCCCGAGCTACACCTGTCCCACCCACAATCTTCCAGGACAACCTCATATCTTCCACATGTGTTTCCTAGAGACCTGACCTTAAGGGGGTTAGTTTGGTTCCTGAGGTTAAGACCAGCTATATGAGGTCTCCCTTTGTATCCATACCAATTGCTGCCAGATGGTAGAAAGACTTAAGCCAGATGGTTTTCCCTGTTTTTAGATTTCCAATGGAAGAGACACGTGATAATTTACTATCTCCACTTTCTGTCTAATGCCTAATGCCTCTTCTCTACCAGGAAGTCCTTTCTAAAGTCTAGTCTTAAGTAGTCACGGTCAAGAAAGTATAGAATGTTAAGCAACTTGTCTTCCAGAGAGGAAAACTCTGAGTCTTCCTGAATTGGGAGATGAGAAAGGACAGAAACAGGGTTATCCCAAGCACAGGGCTTTCTTTCCTGCCTGAAAGCCCTCTGCCCCTTAGGGAATTTTAAACAGGTCTCTAGTTTCTGCCCGGAGTCCTATGATTTGCTATTGTGTTCTTATATGTTTATGTGTTCCCCATAACAACCACACAGAGTAGGTATTCTTGTGATTTTTTTTATTATGGACCGAATTGTGTCCTTCCCAAATCTATTTGTTGAAGCCCTAAATCCTAGTTTGACTGACTGTGTACTTGTCCCTCCACATTCCTGGAGAATTTGTTCTAGGACCTCCAGTGAATACCAAAATTCACAGATGCTCAAATCCTCTGTATAAATGGTATAGTATTAGCATATAACCTACATATCCTCCTGTATACTTTAAACTATCTGTTACTTATAATACCTAACAATGTAAATAATATGTAAATATATACTATGTTGTTTAGAAATAATGACAAAAAAGTCTGCACATGTTCTCAACAGATGTAAACATGCTAGGTCTGAATACATGTCAATTTAAATGCATGATTGAATTTGGGACACAGAACCCTCAAATACAGATGGCTGACTTTATTTGAAGATGGGGCCTTTAAGAAGGTAATTAAATTTAGTGATGTTATAGTTTGGATCTAAAATGTCCCCCAAAGGTTCATGGTAAAGTTTGACCCCCAGCCCATGGCTCTATTGGGAGATAATGGAAACTTTAAGAGGTAGGACCTACTGGGAGATTTCAGGTCACTGGAGGGATACCCTTGAAGGGGGTCATGGATCCATAGTCTCTTCCTCTTTCTCTCTTTCCATTCCCAGCTACGAGGTGAGTGATTTTGCCATATATCATGATGTGCTGCCTTGCCACAAGTTCAAAAGCAATGGGATTAATCGATCATGGACAGAGACCTCTTAAACTATGAGAAACAAACAAATCCTACCTTACACACTCTCTCTCTCACCAGGAATTGAACCCAGGGGTGCTTAACCACTGAGCCACATCCCCAACCCTTTTCATATTTTGAGATATGGTCTCACTAAGTTGCTTAGGGCCTTGCTAAATTGCTGAGGCTGGCTTGAACTCATAATCCTCTTGCCTCAACCTCCCAAGCCACTGGGATGACAGGCAGGTGCCACTATATCCACCTGCCCCCCTTACTCTTTATAAATTAATTACTCATTTTTGTGTCTGTGGTGGGGATGGATACTGGGATCGAACCCAGGATTGCTCTACCACTAAGCTATATTCCCAGTCCTTTTTTTTTTGGTACCGGGGATTGAACTCAGGGGTACTCAACCACTGAGCCACATCCCCAGCCCTATTTTGTGTTTTATGTAGAGACAGGGTCTCACTGAGTTGCTTAGCGCCTCGCCATTGCTGAGGCTGGCTTTGAATTCGTGATTCTCCTGTCTCAGCCTCCCAAAGTGCTGGGATTACAGGGATGTGCCACCGTACCCAGCTGTCATTTTTATTTTTTATTTTGATATGGTCTGGCTAAGTTGTCCAGGATGGCATCAAACCTGCCATCCTCCTAACTCAGTCTCCTAGTTTTCTGGGATTACAGAATTGTGCCACCACTGCACCTCGATGAGGTATTTTCTTTTACAGTGACAGAAACCAGAGTAACACACATGAGGTTAAAAGGATGAATCCTTAATCTTACAAGACTGGTGTCCTTACAAGAGAAAGGGATATCCCCCCCACTATCTCTTTCTCCCTCTTCCTCCTCTTGCATTCACAGATCAAGCCTATGTGAGGACACAGCAAGGTGGCCACTTGCAAGCCAGAGAGGTCTCATCAGACACCAGGCATGCTTAGCACCCTGATCTCAGATTCCTATCTTGCAGAACTGTGAGAAATAAATGTTGTTTAAGACACCTGGCTCATGGTGCTCTGTTAGCGCAGCCTGAACTGATTAGACAACTTCCTTTCACAGGTAAGGAAATAAAGGCTCAGAGACATGAAATGCCTTGTTTCAAAGTCACCCAAATAGGTGTCAAGGTTTGAAATTAGGCCTAGATCCCATAGGCTGTAGACTCCATCCTGGGAATGGAACTTCGGAGTCCAGCCCCTGCATCCATTTAGCAGTCTCGCTGCAGCTCCTTGTGCTGCGCGCACCTGGCACAGCTTTAAAGTGTTCAGGGCCGCGCGCCCATCTACTGCTTCCACGGCTCCGCCCCTAACCTCAGTCGCTCGGCGGCCGATGGCGTAGTGCTGCCACCTGCTGGCTAGAGCCTCCAGCCGCTCCAGCTGCCAGGGCCGGCGTTTCTTCACTGTGCTGTTTCTTACTCCCATATGCTGCCTACCTCTCCCTCCTAATTCCAATCCTTTCCCCTTTCTCTTGCAATGAAGTCACTAATAGGATAGGTCCAAGACCAAAGAGGGTTAGGGGTGAATGAAAGAAATCAGACCAAAAGAGATACTCTTTGAGTTCAAGGAGAAAACTGATTCCAAAAGGGAAAAAAGGCTTGATCCCCAAGACTGGTGTACCCGCCTTGGACTCTAGGTCCGACAGCCACAACTCTGCCGCAGTGGGCATAGTATCCCTTGGTGCTGACTCCAAACAGGAGCACTTAGGACCTCCCCATGTGTCCAGCAGAAGTGAGCATACAGTCTGGAAAGCTGTAGAAGAAGCTATCAGGAATAAAGCACCCTCTTTATTCCAGAGTAAGTAGACCATTTTGTTGGTTGGTTTCTGTTGAGGCCCCTCCCATACTGATTTGTGTTAAGTCATCCTACCTCGTTTGACTGATAAGGAAACTGAGGCTCGAAGAGGTTTATCAATCCACAGATTAGTACAGATGGATGATATAATATTTGGGGGGCATGGCTGCTGAGCCTGGAAGGTACTTTAAGGGCATTAAAATGCACAGACTTATCTGACAGAGTGTGTGAAATACAGATGTCAGTGCTTAAAAGATATTCCACTTTGTCTTTCCACACAAACCCTGGCTGCAGCACCTCTTTGTGAGGTCACCTAGAGTCTGGCTTATCTGGCCAAGAGTCACTCAGCACAGCACAGCCATACCCAGCAGCTGGTTTCTGCCCTCCAGTGTTGCCAAGGCTTGCGGCAAAGAGAAGCAGATGGCAAATGGGAGCTGGGAGAAGGGGCCAGAAAGGAGAAATGGGCAGAGAGAGCAAGTGAAAAACAAGAGGAAATCACACAGAAGAAACACCAAAAACAACATATGAGGATAAGATACAAAGACCAGCTGGCATGGTGACTCACGCCTGTAATCCCAGCTGCTGGGGATGCCGAGGCAGGAGGATCGCAAGTTCAAAGCCACTCTCAGCAACTTAGTGAGGCCATAAGCAACTCAGAGAGACCCTGTCTCTAGATAAAAAATAAAAAGGGCTGAGGATATGGCTCCGTGGTTAAGTGCCCTGAGTTCCCTAGTACCAAAAAAAAAAAAAAAAAAAAAAAATTTACAAAGACCAGAACCTGCAGTTATTTTGACTCTGCAGTTACTGAACTGTGGGTCTTTAGGGAGTTTTTCATCTAAAAACTGGGCATAATGCAACTGCACCTACCTCATAGGACTATTTTGAAAGTGAAGTGAAATGATATTACAAATGTGAACCCCCTGGCCCCAGAGTTCTATTCATAGTCAGCTTCTAGTAAGTGTTACTTGAACCTGAAACCATGAAAACTAGAGGACTGACTCACTGTCCCTTTGTCTTTGGTGACTGCTAACCTATACTTACATTAATTTTCCTGGTAGGAACTCATCACCCAGCACCACAATACCCCATGATTGAAGGCTCCGCACCTGTTCCGGCTGTTCTGGAAACTGAAAGTTGGTCTTGCTCCCTCCAGCTCTGCTCTTTGCAGATATGGGCTTTGCTTTGCCCCTCTTTCTATAAATGCATCGGTGTTGCAGGAATGATGTCTCAAACACCAGAATGGAACAGGTAATAATTAGGAGACACATGGAGTCACATACTTCAACTGGAAGTTGGTAATTTTGGTAATTTTGTGTCCTGGGAAGGACAACACATTTGTATGGATCTGTAATATAACTAAAGAGCCTTGAATTAAGAGTCAGAAGTCTGGACGAAGGTCCATCTTTGGTTTGGTTACCACCTGTGTTATCTTGGGCAAACCTTTTACTTCCTTCAGTCTTAGAATTTTCGTCTACAAACCAAGGGTATCTCTAAATAGGGTAATTTGCCAGCATGGTGGCGTATGCCTGTAATCCCAGTGGCTCTGAAGGTTGAGGCAGGGGGATTGCAAGTTCTAGGGCAGCCTGGGCAACTTAGTGAGACCTTGTTTCAACACAAAATAAAGAAGGCTGAGGACATATCTCAGTGGTAGGGTGCTTCTGGGTTCCATTCCCAGTACCACAACAAAAAAAAAAAAACAAAAAATAAACAAACAAAAACTTGTCCTCTAAGTTCAAAGGTGTACCTAGGGTAGATGCCCTGGCTGTTTAGTTGGCTGGAGCATCAGGGACACCGAATGTGTATTTATCCCTGTGGAGCTCCAGGAAGCTTGGCAGTGACAACCTTTTCTTCCCTCCTTCACCCCAGGGCTGTGAACCTTCGGGTGCTCAGACCTGTGCAGCAAATGGCTATTGCCAAGTCCTGTAAGTGACACTCCCATGCTGCCTCCTAGGTGCTCAACTACTTTCTGAGCCCATTGAAGTGGCCACACAGGTTTTTCCCATCTGTGAACACCTGTGACTGTAGGATCTCTATAGAGCAGGCCATTGCTTTCTTCACATGAAGCATAGCTACCATTTATTGAGGGTCAATTTGTATGTGAGACTTCACTAAGCTCCTTACATAGGCTTTATCTTCGTTATCCTGGGAAGGGAATTTGGTATTATCCCTGACCTAAAGATAAGGAAATAGTTCTGAGATGCCTAGCCCACCAGCCCAGCATTATGCAAAGGCAGCTGCGTTTCCAGCCCAGGCCAGTCTGATTCCATGGTCTGACCTTTATTATTGTAACAGCTCAACTTCAGAGTGATTTTTCTAGACTTTGTGCACTACCTGGCACATGGTAGGTACTCAAAATATGTGTGAGATGGCTAACTTCCTCCACCAATTCTTCTTCATTTCCTGGTTTTTGAAGAACCAACTTTCTGTATGAAAAAAAGTATGTCCCCAACACTTTTCAGAATAGTGCCTGGCACATAGAAATACCCATTTGCAGGATGATGTTTACATAGGAAAAATTCCCCTTCCCCAGGCTTTTTTCCTCAATATTTGCACAGATAAAGAAAATGGGTCTATCTGTACAATATATTAGTCTGTCATTCTTAGAGAACACTTGAGTGAATTTTCTATTTTTGTGAGAAACCAAGACTAAGAGAGATAAAATGATATGTCCAAAGCTCATATAGCTAAATTTGAAAACTTCTTTACTCTATGCTACCCCATGGAGCACTAAGACCCAGGTCAAATATTCCTTTCCTGAATGGGGACAGGAAGGGGACAAACAGGCCTGACATTCAGGTCAGAAGGCAGTGATGGATTTTGGTTTACTCTTGAAGATTTTGCTTTATACTGATCTGGGATTTAATAAAACAATGAATACATGTAGCTTTCTTTTAGAATAAAATGTCAGGTTGAATCTTGGTTTAACCAGTAACTAGCTGGATGGTCTTGTTTTTTCACCTAAGTCCCAGATTCTGATAAAAAAGTAGAAATAATAAAAGTGCTTACCTTATCTGATTACTTTGAGGAGGAAGTAAGAGGCTCCATATAAAGTGTTCCAGTACAAGCACATCCTACAGTGTTAGCATTCAATAACCTGTAGCTGTTACAAATGGTTATTGTCATTATTAGAGTGTGGCATGCTGATGTAGAATATTCAACTTTGTGACTTGCCCCATTTTCTCTATCCACGCTCTGGGAGGGTGGTATAGTTGCAGAAGGTCACCGAGGTCTGAGGTTTGGTTTTCCACTGCTCCTCTGACTCTTTCCGACACACCCTGCTGCCTGTTTCTCTCCTCCCAATCCCCCGGGCCTCCCACTTGGCCCAAATAAGCAGCTTGTTGGGGTCAAGACGCTAGCCTGACAGAATGCCCTGACATTCTGCTCTTGAAACTGGTGACCCTTCTTTAATCCTAGGCAGAGGCTGACCTGTCAGTGAGCTGGTAATTAACAGAGCCTGGAGATGACTCACCAAAGAAAGAACACGGGCCACCACCTTCCACACATGCTTTCCTGCCGTGCTGGGGCCAGTGTAAGGCGATGGTTAAATATCAAGGAATTTGGCAAGATGGTTGTTAAACTGTTAAACATCCAGAAATTTTTGAGCTTGTTGTTAAATTGTTAGTAGCCAGAAACCAGTTGTGGTGACCTGGGTGCTGTGGTGTAGGCCTGTGATCCCAGCTACTCCAGAAGACCAAGGTGGGAGGACCACACATTTGAAGACAGCTTGAGCAACTTTTTGAGACACTGTTTCAATTCTTTGTTTTTGGTACCAGCGATTGAACTCAGGGGTACTCGACCACTGAGCCACATCCCCAGCCCTATTTTGTGTTTTATGTAGAGACAGGGTCTCACTGAGTTGCTTAGTGCCTTGCCATTGCTGAGGCTGGCTTTGAACTCGCGATTCTCCTGTCTCAGACTCCTAAATTACTGGGATTACAGGTGTGAGCCACCGCACCTGGCATTGAATTTTAATAGTAGTAAAAAGGGACTGGGGATGTAGCTCAGTGGCAGAGCAGCCTTGGGTTCAATCACCAGTACTGAAAGGAAGGAAGGAAGGAAGGAAGGAAGGAAGGAAGGAAGGAAGGAAGGAAGGAAGGAAGGAAGGAAGGAAGGAAGGAAGGAAGGAAGGAAGGAAGGAAGGAAGGAAGGAAGGAAGGAAGGAAGGAAGGAGAGAAGGAGGGAAGGAAGGAAAGAGGAAAGGAAAGAAAGGAAGAAGGTGGAGAGAAGGAGAAAGAAAAAAGAAAGAGAGAGAAAAAAAGAATCCAATTGTGGTGGAATACCATTACCATGGAAATCAACAAACACTGATAATCAAGACATTTTTTCACCCTGCAACCAGTAATTTATTAGCAATATCTGAACAAATCCTTCTCCTTCTAAAACTGACTATACTAGCTGAGGGAAGACTGCAGGACTTCAGGTTGGCATGTGGTCAACACTCATATTTTTAGAAAATCAGTTCTTTTTTTATTGTGGTTTGATACTAAAGATTGAACTCAGGGGTACTTTATCAACCCAGTTCTTTTTATTTTACTTTTTAAAATTTTGAGATAGGGTCTCCCCAAGTTGCCCAGGCTGGCCTCAAACTTGCAATCCTTTTGCCTCAGCCTTCCAAGTCACTGGGTACAGATGTGTGCCATGGCACCTGGCTAGAAAATTAATTTATTAAATGATAACAGTAATACAGACTTGTGAAATATTTAGATAATATAGAATGACAAAAACTGAAAACCAAAAGTGTTTTTCCATTGATCCCTTCCAGTGTCAGAGATATCCACTCTTCTTTTGTGTCTCTCTGGAACTCTTTTGTAGATATAGAAAAATAGCTATTTTATATATATACTGGCTTATTGAATGGGCTGAACTTGAAACAAGAAACTGCTTCATTTTTCTCTTATTTCTGCACAGGTATTCATCCTGTTATATAGAATCCCTCTGACTTGCCCCTGAAGACTGGCTTAAGCAGACACAATAGCTTTCTGGTCACTTCCAGACACTGAAAAAATAGTTCAGTCCAGTTCAATTTAAAACTTAAATCTCACATCCAGTTCAAAGCTCTTCTCATCCTCCAATCTTAGGCCTGACCTGTGGCTCAGAAACCTGCTGTGGGAAACAGATCACTCATTCCCCTTCCATCTCCTTCCCCAGGGGCAGAGGAAGATGGATCAAGTTCTTTTCATTTAGTGGCTTCTCTTTGTAGTTCTCTCTTGGCTCGGGTGGTTGACCTGCACACCCTTTAGGATGGCAGAGAGTTATTAAGAGGTTCGTCGCAGAGGGTCTCCTTACTGCTATTTCTTGCAGGCTGACTTCTTGTGACCCTCAATGCAGTCCTGCCTGTACAGGTGCAATCTACAGCCTCTTACAGTGGTGTTCCTTCCCCCAGCAGGCAGCTTTCTTGGGTGGAATATCATTAGAACAGCTCTAGAATGATCACCTTCCATTGCACCCACTGGACTCTCAGGAAATTCAGATATTCTTGCCCTACCAAAAGGGCTGCTGACCCCTCTCTTTTTGCCCTCCCATCATGTCCAGCTCCAGTTAATTGCAAGCAACAGCAGTTATTAGCTTAGAACTCTCTCTGTGTTGTGCCGAGGTGCACGGAGGTAAGCTATAAGTCTCTTCCGTTCAGCAAGGGGCAGTTAGAATAAGGAACCAATCTCTCTCTCCTATAGGTACATCCAACTTTTGTGTATTTCTCTTTGGGGACTTTCCTCTGTGGGCTTGTGTTAAGGGGGGAAGTCTGCTATTATTCTTACCTCCCTGGGAGGAAAAGAAAAGCATCTCAGGACTCTATTCATGTGAATAACCTAAGCTTCCCTTTAAATTCATAGTCTCCTCTACAGAGTTGTGATTGGAATTGAGGAGGACTGCAGGAAAGGTTTTCCCATCTTTTCAAAAATTCAATAAGTTGTGTTTGGCACGTCCCTTAAGAATGGAGAGATTGCTGGGCATTGTGGCACATGCCTGTAATCCCAGAAGCTCCAGAGGTTGAGGCAGGAAGACTGCAAGTTCAAGGCCAGCTTCAGCAACTTAGTGAGGCCCTAAGCAACTTTGTGTGATTTTGCCTCAAAATATAAAATAAAAGGGGCTGGGGATGTAGCCCAGTGTTAAATTGTCCCTGGACTAAATTTCCAGTAACCTGCCCCAACACACCCCACAAAAAATTGGAGGGATATTGACTGGGGATGTAGCTCAGTGGTAGAATGCTTGTTTAGCATGCATGTGTGTTTGATCCCTAGAGCTGCATAAAAGCTGAACAAAACCAGATCAACAAAAGAAAAAACCCCAAGCACCCTTAGCTGGGCACAGTGGCATAGATGTGCAATCCCAGTGACTTGGGAAGCTGAACACAAGTTTGAGGCTAGCCTGGGCAACTTAGCAAGACCCTGTCTCAAAATAACAAGCACTGGGGGTATAGCTCAGTTGTAGATACCCCTGGGTTCAATCCCCAGTACTGAAAGAAAAAAGAAAGGCAGGGATATTTACTACTGTTTTCCACTTCAGGGCTTTAGCTGAAATTTAAAGGCAGTCAACACATATGATTTTATTAAGCAGATGGGATGATTCTACACATATGGCTCTACCATTTGCTTTTCTTGCTAAGCAAAAATCTACATCTTGGGCATATTACTTTGTCATTACATGTAGATCTATCTCTGCCTCTTTTAAAAAATATGTCTTATTTTTCTGCATGTGTTTCTCCTGCCTGCCCTCTTGTGTGAGTGACCATGCTGTAACCCAGGGCATAGGAACTGCCTAGAGCAGCACAGAATGCTTCCTCTTTAAAGTTTGTGCTTTTTTTTTTCCTTCAGAACTGGGGATGGAACCCAGGGCCTCCAGCATATTGGGCAAGTGCTCTACATGGAACTGTCGTCCTAGCCCTTTCTTTAAGGTTTTGTACTTTCTTATTGTTATTGGATGTCTTGAAAGGCTGGGGGAACTTGAATATGTCTGTCTCTTAGCTGGGATCCCAAGCAGCACAAATCTTTAGAAACAGTTTATAGTTCCACTAAATACATCACTAAGCGTATATATAGTAATAGATTTAACAAGTCCCCCATCAATGGACATTTAACTGTCCCCAGTTCTTCTCAGTTATGGGCAACATTACCCTGAACATCCATCCATCTTATTTCTTGTTTGATTATATTCACTAGTTTTAAGTAAGCAAAACATCATAAAATTAGACCTTTTTTCCCTAGAACACTTTTTCAGACACCTTTATTTTAGTCTGGGATTCATGAGTTCCTAGAAAGGATCGTTAGGTGCTGGTGACTCTGCTAACCTTCCTTTTCAGCAGGAATTCCTCTAGAGTAGCACCTGGTGGCCTCTCAGTCCATGCCAGGGCCCCTTGATCTGAGGCCTGATCAAGACTATGGAATCAAGCACACTAGGTCTGACATTTAGCAGGTGCTCAAAACTTGTTTGTTTAGCCTGAGGCATATTAACCAACCTTATAGAATGGCAGCCAGCCCAGGAACAGTTGTGCACACAATCACAGCTCTGCCAGATTGACTTCGCTGTAACTTGTAAGTTGGGCTTGCTTTCAACGGTATCCTGTTCCCTGAGTTAGTCTTCACAGCTCACCATACCTGGAGTGCTCATGTCACCCTATGAAGGGCTCATGGCCCTAAGAGTAAATCCTTAGGGCACAAAGGAGAAGGTAGCCATGCAAACTATGAGCAGATTATTACTTTTTGAGCTAATCTGTGGGCCAAGTTACATTTAAAGAAATAATAATCTGTTGGAAAAAATTGCAATCAAAAGCATTTCAAATGTTTAACTAGGAGGCACTTGTCCTTACTGTGCAGGTTGGATTCCCTCTCAGTTTCAGTCTGTCCTTTGCTAGGAGGAAAGTTGAGAATGAACCCTAAACTCTCCTAAACTGTTTCTATTTTTCACAAACTTTCCTTTGCCCCAGTTCACTGGGCTTTCCTGCCCTTCTGGCATCTCCCTTCTGTGGGGCTCTTCCTTGCTGATCTCTCCCTCTCTCTCTCTCTCTCTCTCACACACACACACACACACACATACACACACACACACACATACTCCTTCCCTCCAGACTTGTGACTTCTTCTCTTTTTCTTTGTTGTGCCCTGTCTCTGGGATGTACATCTGCCTTCTCCGCTCACACACAGCATTGCAACCTTTACTTTTCCTCCTCCTCCTCCTCTTCCTTCTTCTCCTCCTCTTCCTCCTCCTCCTCTTCTTCCTCTCCTCCTCTTCCTCATCCTTTTTTCTTGGTATTGGGGATTGAAGGGATGCTCTGCCACTGAGCTACATCCCCAGCCCTTTATATTTTTTAAATTTTAAGACAGGGCCTCCATAAATTGCTGAGACTGGCCTTAAACTTGTGATCCTCCTGCCTTAGCTTCCTGAGTCACTGGGATTACAGGTGTTTACCACTGCACCTGGCTTATTGCAACTTTTTCATAACTATCAGCACATTCAGGAATTTCAGAGAATAAAACTTTTCATTGCTTAACAGAATGGATTCTAATTAGTAAAGCAATGTTCCCCTGTCACACATCCTCATCTCACATCTTTCTCAGTCCACTTGGCACACACTCTCATTGTACACTTGCTCCAAATCCTGTTGTGAAAGAATCAGCAAAACTCCCAAGTAAAGATTTTGAATATCCTCAAGTCTGGCATTGGTCTTTGATTTCTGGGTTTTTAGGAACATTCCTTAGTGTCTCCTTTCCAGTATTCAGGTCTCTCTATTTTTCTTTTTTTGGTACTGGGGACTGAACCCATGGATGGTCTCCCATTGAGCTATTTCCCCAGTTTTTTGTTTTTGTTTTTGTTTTGTTTTGGTACCAGGGGTTGAACTCAGGGGTACTTGACCACTGAGCCACATCCCCAGCCCTATTTTGTGTTTT
The DNA here is from genome assembly GCA_004024805.1 of Geosciurus inauris. NCBI lineage: Eukaryota > Metazoa > Chordata > Mammalia > Rodentia > Sciuridae > Geosciurus > Geosciurus inauris. The sequence goes on along the minus strand of PVHX01001772.1, from coordinate 26,943 downwards.
ATGTAGAGACAGGGTCTCACTGAGTTGCTTAGCTCCTTGCCCTTGCTGAGGCTGGCTCTGAATTTGGGATTCTCCTGTCTCAGCCTCCCAAAGCCCTGGGATTCACCAGTCCTTTTTATGTTTTATTTTGAGACAAAGTCTCACTAAGTTGCCCAGGTTGACCTTGAACTTGGAATTGCCCTGGTCTCATCTTCCCGAATCTCTGGGATTACAGGTATGTGCACCATCCCCGGCACCAAGTCTGGTTTTAAATTTTGTGTCAATCTCTTGAATTCAAACTTCTCTGTAGTGCCATCTTTGCCCAGATAACTCAACTTATACTTCAAGACTCAGCTCAGGTGTCCTCTACTCTAGGAAGTTCATCCTTTGCACCCAGGTGGGGAAATGACCTGTGAATTTGTGAGGATGCAGGCACATAGAAAAATAACAAATAGAAAAACAGGGACTGGGAATGTGGCTCAGTGGTAGACTGCTTCTCCGGCATGCAGGAGGCCCTAGATTCCATCCCAGCACCACAAAAAAAAAAAAAAAAAAAAAAAAAAAAAAAAAAAAAAAAAAAAAAAAAAAAAAAAAAAAAAAAAAAAAAAAAAAAAAAAAAAAAAAAAAAAAAAAAGAAAGAAAGAAAAAGAAAAAAGGCTAATAAATGCTAATTATAGAAATTCAGAAAAATACTGAAAAGCAGGGGAAAAGGGAAACAGAACATCCTTGGCCCCCAGTTGGAAAGCAGCAAAATAATATTTTAATATCTTTCCTACCAGTCCATTTACTACACAGATTTCAATTTAATTGTGATCAAGCAACAAACACCAAGTAGTACATGATAACACACATTAACTAGTCAAGCACATAAAATACACATAAATATAGAGCAAAATACAAAGAAAGCAAGAGTAGCATCCTGAAATTCCAAACCAAGAAAAATTTTAGTTTACATTTTATTTTCATAACCCCCCAAAAATTGCATGGTTGCATAATCTTATACCACGTGTCTTGAATTTTAATCACAGCTAACAAAGGAACATTTATAGAATTTAGTTGGTAGATTTTACATAAAGGTTTTGAGGTTGATATGTATTTTCCACCTGGTGGTTTATGAGTTTTGTTTAATTAAAAAATGACTCAGGCTCTACTGATTGGGTTTCAAGATGTAGAAAGTCATTAATATTATTCTTTGGCAATGAAAATGGTCATTATGCTTTTTTGTGTACTTGTGCTTTTGAGAGATGGAAAAGAGGGAGGAAAAAAAATAAAGGTTTTTAGATGAATTATTATCTCAGCTCAGTGTCCCAACCATACAAATTGTTTGGCCATGCCCATCAAAGTTAGAATAGAATAGACTCAGTTAGTGTTTTATGTAGTCTTTTATCAATTTGGCAAGAGATTATCTGCAAACTGCATTTCCTATTTCTTCAGAGGAGTGGGGGAAGGAGATGGGTTTGTCGGGGTGGAAAGCAAAAGCAAAATAGAATCTGTAGGAAAGCAGACAGTCTTGGCAAATACAAGGGTCCGACTTTCACCTCAGGCTGGCGGAGCACCTGGGGGCACATGTTCAATTGCTTCTCCTGGTTTTGAGTCTAATCTAAGTAAGGGAAGATCTATCGGTTTTGCATAGGACTACATCTCCATTCTCTACTTTTAAATTTTGGCTTCTTTCTTTATTGACTGGAGAATACCTTGCAGTGATTTGTTTCAAGATGAGCCCATGTGTGATGTGTATGTATGTTCTGAACCCTTTCATTTTGGATATATATTTTTTAAAATATTTTCTTAGTTGTCAACAGACCTTTATCTTAATTAATTAATTTATTAAATGTGGTGCTGAGAGTCAAACCCAGTCCCTCACACATGGTAGGCAAGTGCTCTACCACTGAGCCACAACCCCAGCCCTCAGATATTTGTTTTTATCATTTGGTCCCACATGATGAGCACAGTTAGGCTGAGTACACAATCTTGGGAGATAACAGTTTTCCCATAATACTCTCCAGATCTTTTAACTGAAAACTAAGGACAGAGAAATCTAAAGTCAGCCTTCATGAGAACTCTTTTGGTGAAGAGACTGACGATTTGGGTGGTGGGAGGGCACACTTCTCATTTCCCAAGAGGCACCTGCATGCAGAGGTCATATGCAGGTACCTGGTAGAGATGTGGTGTTTCTAGACTGGGTGTGGGGAACGTAATGGCATGGGTAGGGGTAGGAAAACGACTTTTTAAATTTACTTTTAGATGTCACCTACTTTGCTTTTCTCAACTTAACCAAGATGTCTCTCTGCTCTGTCTCCTGCCCCCCACCATTCAGTTCAATTTATAAACTTACATGGAAATTCCTTTTGCTTTCTGACAGCAGGCTTGTTTGTTTGTTTGTTTGTTTATTTATACTGAGAATTGAACCAAGAGACACTCTACCACTGAACTACATCCCCCATCCTTTATTTATTTATTTATTTATTTGAGATGAAGTCTCACTAAATTGCCCAGGCTGGCCCTGATTTGCAATCTCTGAGATTACAGGGGTGTACCACCATACTCAGCTTGGGTCATCATTTTTAGTGTCATTATTAGATATTATCCCCACCCCCCAGGCTTTATAGGTATTTAGTGAAAAGCTATAAGAGATCAGGCTAGGAATTGCTGATCAGATATCATTTTAATCTATAAGTCTAGCTATGAAATTCAGAAGCTTTAATCAGTCTGCCATAAAATTATCATTTGTTTCCCAGGAAGGTCCCTCAGGCCTATAATAAGAAATGACTTTTGAACCATGCAGGGGTGGGGACAAGCACAGAGCAAGAGTCGCTAGGTCCAGGACATTCTGTGACCTTGTCTCACCTGATAGTCTGTTGGGAAGAATCACCAGCAGCAGGGTGCTCTTTTTGTCTCTGTCATTATCCTCAAGCAGAGGACGTTTCTATGGGACGGATGGGTTCAACACAGAGACCTTGTCAGTAATGGAGTTGATACGACAGCACATCAGTCGGGATGGAAGATGTCCTATGTGAGTTCATAAGCTTGTTGGTACAAAAAAAGAAGTGTTTGCTCAAAAAGTAAGTTCAGCCTTTGGCTCAGCTCTGGGCTGCTATAGGAGCTCATCCAAGCAGACCCACCATATCACCTGAAGTCAGACATCATTGCCCCTGGAGACAATTTGCTCAAAGTTGCCCACTCAGCTCTGCCAAAATGCAGCTGCCGGGTCTCTTTTGAGTGGATAAGTAGTTATGTTCATCCAGCTATGGGCAAATGTACTTAGTCAATAGCCTCCAGCAGCAGCACTGTCAGGATCTGCTGTAACACTTGAACCAAAGCTAAACCCTCCCCAGGCAGCCTTAGCCACTGAGCACAGCAAGGCAGCAAGGGTACTTTCTGTTCAACATGGCAATTCCCTCAATAGGGGGCCCCTGTATGAGCAACCTGTATTGGAGCTTCCCCATTGGGCTGGGAAATCTTGCAGTAGCCAGGCATGGTGGCTCATGCCTGTAAACCCAGCTACTTGGGAGGCTGAGGCAGGAGGATCACAAGTTCAAGGCCAGCCTTGGCAATTTAGTAAGGCTATCTCGAAGTAAAACATACAATACAATGGGTTGAGGGTCTAGCTCAGTGGTAGACGTCCCCAGGTTGCATTCCCAGAACCACAAAAATCTCTTGCAGATTTAATTTCATCTTTAGCATCTTTTTGGCAGAGTGTAGGGGGCAACTTCAAGTAAGTTGTCTTTAGGGACAATGGTGTTCAAGTTCAGGTGATGTGATGTGTGCTTAGATGGGTTCCCAGTGCAGATCAGGGCCAAATCAAAGGGCCAACTTATTTTTGAGCATTTTATTTCTTGCACCAATAATTATTGAGTAACTACAATGAAGCAAACTATGTGCTCGTTACAGATGATGTAGCAGAGAACAAGATGAAGCGTCTGCCATCAATTTACCTGCAGTCTTACATGGAAGAATTAATACTAAAACTAAGAATGATGATACATACAGTGAGCATTTGTGATCCAGCACCAGGAATGCAGTAGGAAAGAGAAGAGAGGGGAGATGCTTCCTCTAACAAGCTTCATTGGTTTGCTGCATGGAAATGGAATATGAAAAGCGGTCTTGGATTTTGAAGTCATAGAGGAGAATCACCTAGGACCCAGTCTCTGGTCTGTCCCATTGATACCTATGAGCATGGACATTGGAAAGGGAACATTATCATGATGGGAAGAGTAAGTGGAGTTAACAAGTGACACTGCCCCCTGGATGGGGAAGTGGTAGAAGGATTGCAATCCATAGAGGATTTAGGGAGCATATTAGCTCTCTGTCTACTCGCCTCCTGGCTTCTGCATCATAGAGACATTGCGTTTTCCTTCCTTCAGTCCTCTAATGCAGAAGGCCAGCACTGGAAGGTCAGAGATCACATTCCCAGTGGCTTCTTAGGGAATTGCACACTAGTGTGCAATTGACCCCTCATCTGCTCTGGCATAAAGATCAGAATTTGCCATGCTGAATCTGGACCATGGCTACTGGGGCGATTCTTGTCCATATTTGTCAATTTTTTTCCTGCACTGGGGATTGGACCTATGGGTACTTTACCACAGAGCTACATACCACCCTTTTTTAATATTTTTTATTTTGAGACAGAGTCTTGCCAAGTTGCCCAGGCTGGCCTCAAACTTGTGATCCTCTTGCTTCAGCCTCCAGAGTCACTGGAATTACCGGCATGCACCACCAAGCCCAATCATATGTGTCAGTCTTTTTCTTCCTTTACCACTGCCCCTCTACTCCCTTTTTATACCACTTCAATAAAAATTTATGAGAGGGAAATCAACTCAGATGAGTGATATTAATATCATTTTCTGTCATTTCTCTTTACCTAAGAACCTCAGTAGGGTCAAGGTAGTGAGGGAACCCCTCCAGTGCTCACTCCATGTGCCTCCCCAACATAAGTCCCCCATCTTGGGTCTGGTTCTGGAACTTGAGCCCATGGTCATCATCACCCACTGGAAACTCCACTGGGGTAGGGACATTGGGGCAGGTGGACCCCGGGAGTCATCTCAGTCTGAGTTGACCCCTGTGACAGCAACAAATCAAAACAGGACACTTTCTGCCAGGAGGCAGGAATGGAGGAGAGGTGCTGGGAGGAGAAATAGGTTGGAAGAAAAGATCAGACAGATCAAGGGTCGGGAAACAATGGCCCTTATAGATAAAGGGGTGACTTAATTTATGTAGGACCCTTCCCCATGGATCCTAGATTAAAGAAGGAAGAGAAAGAGGGCAGAGGATGGTCAAGGGGGCACCTTAGGAACAGATGGGCAACTGGGCAGAGGGTGAAGGATGCTTGTCACTCATAGCCTCAGTTCTCCATCTGGTTTGGCTTTAAGATTAATCTGGATGCAATAACAAGAGTGATCCAGAAGTTTGCAGCGGGCTCCAGCGGGGAGTGGCTGATTTTCTAGCAGCCCACACTGTGGCAGGCCTGGTCCCTCCCCATTTACACCTGGGATTAAGACAGCAGGACCTTATCTGTGTCAGCAGAGGGCACTCTTTCCTTGCGGACGATCTAGGCTTGCTGAGAAAGACTGGGCTGCAGGAGGAAGACCCAACAAGACAAGAGAGAGCCACATTAGCTGGTCTTCTCAGTCAGAGAGGGTCCAGGGTTGTTGAGAGCTGGAATTTCCTGCTTTTGGAAGAGTAATAGTCTTGAGTTCTTGTCTAATGGCATGCTATTTATTTTTACAAATATGTCCTGAGAGCTGTCTGTGGGTCAGTACTCTTTTACACAGAGGTACGAAAGAGATGGATGAAGAGGCTGTCTTTTGCAATGATAAAAAAATGTCTGAAACACAAGCCTGGATTAGAATTGTAGGTCTTCTAGTTCCTGTGTGATCCTGGGCAATTTACTTAACCTCTCTGATTTGCATTGTCTTTATCTACAAGGAGGCAAAAAATGACATGAGCACTGACTCAGAATTATTCTGAGAGTTAGTGATAAATAATCGGGTGACTCATGAGCTTTGAACTCACGTAAGCTTTCATAAAAGGATTCTTGTTCTTAAGAAGCCCACACTTGGGTCTGTCAATAAATATTTGTTGAGCATTCTGCTCTGTTCCAGGGGAGATCTGTTAGGTGCTGAGAATCGTGTGAATGAAGACAGTCCTAACAGCATCTATGGATATTCCAATCTAGATGGTAAAACACATGTGCTTAATTAGAAAATTGAAAGCATTCTAAATGTCATAGAAAGCATGGAGGTTACAGGAGGTAGTTATGGCTCTGTTCCAACCAAACAATGTGAACTTGGGTCTGTCTCTCTGCACTTGGTTTCTTCATCTGTAGAGGAAAGGGATCTGACTCCATCAGAGGCTCTTGATGGTGGTTATTGAAGGCTGGTCGCCATGACAATAATAGCATCCTCAGATCCACCTGGCAATTCAAAAGGTCCATTGTGGGAAGGTTTCTCAGACTCAGAAGCCTTCTATACATCTTTCTCATCCACTCTCTGTACACATGAGCAGTCCTGTGGTCTCTCACTCTGCTTTTGGAGTTATCTTTGTCTTCCTACCCACAAAGAAAAAGTGAACCCTTGTTCAACATGGTCTCTAAGAATCCTTCTAGCTTCAATACTGATTCCATGAAAAATTCTTTCCCTTTGGACCAGCTGGCAGGCCTGGAATCTTCTTGTTGCTTCTCTGTCAAAATGTAATTATTACTTGCATGTGGTATTATATTTCCTGGTCATTTCATTTGATCAGATGCAAGTTTATAGGTCTTGTGACCATAGGAGCCCTTGAGAATGGCAGGTCATAGGGGAGGACAGTTTTATAATAGAGGACCCCTGTATCCTGGCTGTCAGAGCCAGCTGAGGGTGACACTGACAGTTTGTTTCCGAATAACAAGTGACCTATGTGTTGCACACAGAGAGGCTTGAAGAGGCAATGACAGCTTTAGCTGCTGTTTTCAGAGTATCTGGTTGATCTGACCCTTGTCTGATGTTAAAACCACACTGTTCCCTGAGTCATCCTCATGAAGCAGGATAAAGCTTTGCATGACATCCCACCCCAAAAGTGAGATAGGAAGATGGGGTTTTGGATACTGGCATAAAGAAAAGGCAGCTGATACTTCCCCTTCAGTCATGGAGGATATGTCTGAACTTGGAGGGGCCAGTACTCCCCAAGATTCCTCTTACACTTGGTAGCTCAATTGCTTTGATTAAATTCAGGCTGTCCAAGCCAACTTTGCTGGGATTTCTGGCTCTTTCTAGTTATGAAAAGGAGATCATGTGCCTACTGTTTGTTGATATGTCCCAAAGTCTACTGGCACTTGAGTGAAACACCTGACAAGTCACAGAGTCTTCCGTGTACCATGCTGGTGAATCATGAGTGTACGTGCAATGACTTGGCCAGGGCTTATGGATTCTGCAGTACCGGCCCAAGGCTGGAAAAAGTGTGGAGCATAGCAAGTGCATCTCCCTGTCTCCAACTCCTTCATCAGTCCATTTCTTCTTCAGATGATCCTTCATACATCCACTGGTGGGGTCTCCATAAAATAAGATGAATTCCCACCAAACTTCAGTGTCCTGCTGTCACCAAGAAAGCAAAAATCTTACCAAAGCATTCAATGCCATTTACTGTTACGTTCCAATTTTCCATGTCTCTTCCAAGCCTCTTCAATGGCTTTACACCAATTTACTCGTTGATTTCTGAACACTGCATCTCTTGTATCTGTGGCTTTCCCCCCAATCAAGTGGTAACATCCTGCTCCTGTCTGCTGTCTACTGAACTCTTGCTTATTCTGCCCAATTTAAATGCACCTTTTGGGGAGGACATAGAGAGCAATGGTTATCAGTGGGGGAAACAGACCTGAGTGAATCCTAACCTTGCCATCCCAGGAGAGGAAACTTTGAGCAGGTTACCTGTTTCTTACTTTATAAAATGGAGAAAACATTATCTTATTTATGGGGTTGTTATGAGGGTTAAATATGATAAAGTTGGTAAAATATCTCAGTTCAGTGTGGTCACACAGTAAGCCACCAAAGGAGCTATTATTGGTAATTTTGTAGATATTTGTCTCAGTTCATGCTGCTATAACAAACTACCATATACTGGTAACAAAAATAAACAAAAATATTTATTTCTCACAGTTCTGGAGGCCAAGAAGTCTAAGATCAAGGCACTGGCGGATTTGAGGTCTGGTGAGGACAGTGGTCTTCATGCTGTGTCCTCACATAGTGGAAGGGGCAAGGGTTTTTTCTGGGCTTTCTTTTATAAAGGGCACTAATCCTATGCACAAGGGCTCCACCTCATGACCTAATGCCTTCCCCTAAGGCCCCACCCAATACTGTCACTTGGGAGTTAGAATTTCAACACAGGAATTTGAGGGTGGGGGACACAAGCATTCAGTCTATAACAAATCTCAATAAATCTTAGCATCTAGAATGATAGACTATACTTCCATCATAGCATTGCATTTATTCTTCAAAGAAGACTACATATATGCATCTTACAGCAGATTCTGAAATTCCCTCTGACTGGAAGACTCTGCCAGACTCACCACTCTCTCACTATGCCTTATGCCCGGAGAAAGTTTAGCACTATCCTGTTGATACTGAAAATATTATTTTCCTGTGAGTTCCTCATAACTTTGCAGAGTTAGGAGGAAAAGAATCTCTTTGAGCATATATTTCTCTCCCTCTCTCTCTCTCTCTGCACCAAGAGAAAGCAGATCTATTCAGGGCAGTTCCAGCATTTAAAAACAGTGTCAGTGGTCATTATGGCCAATCTGAGACAAAAGAACAACCTAACCTAATGTGGGCTTTGTGAAAACCGAGGACTCAGGTGTCCTTGCAAGACAAGTTTCTTCTATTCAGTATTTAATTGCTTACTTTTAGTTCTCAGTACTTAAAAAGGAAGGAGGGAGGGAGGCATGTTTTGAGGTTGATTTTTCTTTCCTTTCTCACTGAAGCTCACTCTGTGATAGAGTGTAAGTTGTTAGCCTAGGAGATCCCAAGATGATGGAGGGGTGTGGAATAGACATCTGGTCACCTGGAAAAGAGTTTCAAATCATTCCTACCTTAAACACATGTAAGTGTGCTTTTTTTTTTTTTTAATATTTTGTTTTGTTGTAGATGAACACAATATCTTTATTTATTTTTATGTGGTGCTGAGGATCGAACCCAGTGCCTCACGCATGCGAGGCAAGCGCTCAACCGCTGAGCCATAGCCTCAGCCCCTGTAAGTGTGCTTTTGCATGCCAGTGGAAATGCTCATGTTCACGTGTTAATTAAGGGTGAGTGGTCTTGTCTCAGTGGCCAGAGACTGTGTCCTGTAAGCCCATGGCACTTAACAGCCCAGGCCTGCAGCCTAGATGGGCAATTTGCATGGGGCTCAGAGTTAATGGACTCTAGGTGCCAGAGACTGCTGATGGATTTTCTGCTCTACTAAAGGAGAACTTCAGCTCCATACTGATGGGAACACTTTTCTGGGAGTGACAATGATATAGGAAAGTGGGGGGAAATGTGATAAAATAAAATTATAAGTCTAGAATAGGGAAGTAATGATAAATGCTGTCATTGATTGGGAGCAAAGAAAAGGGAAGTTAGAGAAGGCTGAAATCCATGATAAGGAGAAAGGGAACTAGTTTGTCCAAGAAAAGCCTTTTGGTTTAAGATGGGTTGAGTTGAAGTAACTACAGAAATTTCTAGTAGCAGAAAATTCTTCTAAACCTGAAGCTCAGGATGGAGCATGGTGACTGGAATTAACAATATGGAACCATGTACTTGAAATTGGTCAAGAGGCTGGACCTTAAGTGTCCTAATTATGAAGAAGAAGAGGAGGAGGAAAAGATGGGGGAAGAACAGGAGAAAAGAAAATGGTAACCATGTGAGGTGATGCATGTGTTAATTAGTTTGATTGTGGTGGTCATCTCAAAAAGTATATGAACATTGAAACATCAAGTAGGTACCTTAAATATAGACAATTTTTATTTTTAATTACAACTTAATAAAGTTGTTGTTTTTTAAAAACTAGATCCTAGGAGAAAACAGATACAGGCTTTTAAATCTGAGAAGCCATAGTTAAAGCTGTCACAGTGATGGGACACTTGAGAGTAGGAAGGTTAGAGGGGAGAATAAGACCCTGAGAAAAAATTAATGCAAAAGGATAGAGAAGACAAAGAAAAAGCAAACATGGTGGTGGAGCTAGAGTGAGCCCCAAGAATGTCCAGGGAACTGGGGAGCAAGGCCACTAAGAAGATGAAGATGTAGGCTAAGTGGATGGTGCAGAGAAGGAGTGGGACCTGTGTCAGGCTGCTGTGACATTAAGTGGCCATGAGTAAACTTTAAATTGGCCAAAGAAGAAATAATAGAAGAGACCAGTAATAGGCTGAGTTTTATACTCCAAAAATGCATGTGCTGATATCTTAACTCACAGTACTAGACCTTGGAATGTGACTGTACTTGGAGATTAGGTCTTTAAAGTCGTGATTAAGTTAAATGAAGCTATTAGAGTGGGCTGTAATCCAGTCCCACTGGGGTACTGATAAGAAGAGATTAGGGCACAGACACACACAAAGGAAAAACCACAGAAGACACAGAGGGAAGACAGTCATTTGCAAACAAGGGAGAGAGACCTCTAAACAAATCAATTGTGCTAATACCTCAATCTTGGACTTATTCAGTCTCCAGAGTTATGAGAAAATAAATGTGTTTTGTTTAAAACACTAATCTGTGGTACTTTGTTATGGCAGCTCTATAATATCAAATATGATTTATACATCGTTCTTTCTCCAAGATCCAAGAAAATAAATAGCATGGAGATTAATCATAATGAATAAGGCTATGTTCCATCATGGGACAGTGATTGTGTGGGGTCTTGTAAGATCTAAAGTCATGGTTTTTACTTTGGCTAAATATTAGCGTCACCTGGGGATTAATCCAAAGTAAAAAATGTTGATCCCTAAGCATCACCTCAGACTCCCAGAGGATTAGTACATGGTACCCAAGCACCAGCACTCTTTTATAACTTCTCAGATGGTTCCAATGTGTAACAAAATTGAAAACCAGTGATCTAAAAAGCAAATCATCCACCAAAGGCCAGAGGATACAGACTAGGTGTCTGAATGTTCCTTCAGGTAACAAAGGCCCAGCCATATTGTGAAGTCCACATGGAAAGGAGCCTATGAGACACAGGTGTATTATAAGGGTTCTTTGGGTTGACTTTGAGGACTACATATAGAAGATCCATGGTTTGGGCAGGACCTGTGAGTGAGAAAGGACATGCTCCTTCCATTATGTGGAAAAGTCCTGAAAAGTCATTAGGAGGGAAGGATGACAGGTGTGGATTGAGTGACAAAGGTATTATTCAGTCCTTTCTAGATTCTGGGAGAGTAAATAATTCATGGAAAAGAAAGGGAAACTGTGTTGGTGTAGGCCTGTAATCCCAGCTACTCAGGAGGTGAGGCAGGAGGATTGTAAGTTTTGATGCCAGTCTGGGCAACTTAGTGAGATCCTGTCTCAAAGTAAACTAACAAAGACTGGGAATGTAGCTCAGTGGCAGAGTGCTTGCCTAGCATGTGTTAGGCTCTGGGTTTCATCCCCAGTATTGAAAAAAGAAGGAAGGAAGGAAGGGAAGGAGGGGGAGGGAGGGAGGAAGGGAGGGAAGAGAACAAAACTAGTGTTAAGTAAGGGAACTTTGTCTTCATATTCAAGTTCAACTTGAATTCAACAAAATAGCAAAACGGGAACATGGAGAGCGATGACAGAATGGGAGAGCAGTATCTGAGATTGAGGTCTCTGATGACCGTAGGGCTGTGGCATGCCTGGTGCCTGGGAATGTTCCTGTGCTGTGGTAATGCACTGCAGGAGGAGGCTTTATGCAAGAGAGTTTATCAGTCTCCACCTTGCATAGTCCCAGGTTAACATGGGCCCCAAGAGACATTTTGCACAAGATTTGGAAGGTGGAATTGATGTAACAGCTACTTTCATGTTTTACTTAGAGAGTCATAGATGCCCAAAGCCCTGTAGCAGCTCATTCTTATAGCTTATTTGCTAGCTCCCTTTGCTGGTGTGAGGTAGTAGTATGAAGCAACTCCAGCTCCCACAGTCTTCTCCAGCTTCTTTCTCCTGGCCTTCTTCATGTTTAGCCTAGTGATGGAGGGTGTCACCTTCTGCAGGACACTCTCATCATGGCCTGTCAGCTGGAGGTGCTGAAAGACTGCTGTGGGCTCCAGCTCATGCTCAGAGATATCACTCATTCTTGCAGGTTCCATGTATCTTTTCTTCCTTCAACTGCCTGCCTGTGAACTTTGAGCTGCCCCCAAAAATCAGACACAGAAGAAATAGTCTTTCATAGACTTTAGTAGTTCTCACAAATGTATAATGCCAACTCCTTACAAGAAATACCTTATTGTTTATTGTCTTGTAAGTCTCTTTTGCTGAGAACTGAAAAAGAAAGTGACTACAGAAGCCTTAAAAAATTTAATTAATTTTAAAAACTAGTGCATTGTAAGTATTCATAATAGTGGGATTGACTGTGACATATTCATATATGCACAAGACATCCCCCAATACTTACCCTTCTTCTCCTCTTCTTCCTCTCCACTGGTCCCTTTCTTGTACTCTAGTATCCCCTAGTCTTCCTTCTGTTTTCATGAGATTACACACACACATACACACACACACACTTTTTTCTTTTCCTTTTTTCTCTATAGCTTCCACATATGAGAGAAAACATAACTCTTGACTGAGTCCAGCTTGTTTGGCTTAGCATAAGGCTCTCAAGTTCTATCAATTTTCCTGTAAATGACATGCTTTTGTTCTATTTTTATGGCTGAATAAAACTCCATTGTGTAAGTCAGCCTTTTTGTCACTGTGACCAAATACCTGTCAAGAACAATTAGAGGAGGAAAAGTTTATTTTGGCTCATGGTTTCAGAGGTTCAGTCCATGGTTAGCTGGTTCCATTGCTCTGGGCCTGCGATGAGGCAGAGCATCATTGTGGAAGGGTGCAGCAGAGGAAAGCTGCTCAGTTTATGGCTGCCGGGAAGCAGAGAGAGAAAGTACCAGGGACAAAATATAAACCCCAAAGGCATGCCCCTGTGACCTAATTCATTCAGCCATACCCTACTTGCCTGCAGTTACCACCTAGTATAATAGTCCTTTCAAATTATTAATCCATCAGCTGTGTTAACCCATTGACTAGGCTATAGCTCTCATAATCTAATCATTTCACCTCTGGACATTACTGCATTGTTCCATCTCATGGCCTTTTTGGGGGGACACCTCAATCCAAATCATAACATCCAAAAACATCCATTGTGTTACATACAACATTTTCTTTATCCGTTCATCTGTTGACAGATACTTTTGGTCCTAGATTGAGAATTACTGGTTGAGTTGAGTGAATGTAAATGTACTTTTTCACAGTGGTATTTATTCTGCCCACTGAAAATATGGCCACAGCTCTTCCCAGGATTATTCTCCCTTACAACACAGATCATGAGTTCACTCTTTGGGAAATGCATTCTCTCTCCACCTTTCCTGTGCCCTCTCCATACCAATAGAATGTGGCATCCGCTGGGGCCTTGACACTGAGCATTCACCCTGCTTTGGGGAGGGTGTTGGTCTAGGACTTGATCATCAGTGTCGATATGGAGATCACTAAGTGAGTACAGGATGTTACAGGTTGGGTTTTCAGGGAAGTAGATGCCGAGGTGGAAGGTAACAGATTGGAAGTAAATTACAGAGTATCTCAGAGTCAAAAACTGTCAGAAGGAAAGGACCAAACTTGTGTGGAGAAAACCAAATTGAGTGTTCATCATGAAGGTCTCATCTCAGCCAACTGCATAGACGGCCTGAGTTCTTGATCTGTCCAAGTGGTGCTAAGGTGAGGTGAAGGGGCCCTGTCTTTATACCCTAATGTTGACATTGCTCTGGAAAGGAAGGATGACTTTGGATGAACTGGCCAAGACACTTTTCTAAAAGGAGTGATAACTGAAGGCTATCTGATGGTAGAATCCCAGAAGTTAGGGAAGAAGGGAGTCCTTTACTCCAGACAGGGGATCTGGGTGAAATATCACATAATCTTCTACATAAAATGAGAATCATTTTGAATGGATTTCTGGGAAGGAAAGCAAAATTCCTATCTCTTTATTTGGGAATATGTGGCATTTAGATGCAGATCACTCTGGGAACTCAGGAAAGTGAGAGTAGGTGACTCTAGAGATACCACTGGGCATGCTTCTGGGAGCTCACTGGGTAGATATGAGGGAGGTTGTTGACCAACAGAAACAAAACAGAAAAGAAGAAACAAATATTTGTCTGTTGCTGTTCATTGTCGGTATGACAGACAGGTCCTCTGACACTATTTACATGCATCTGAGATTGTTGACTCTCTTCCCATTCCCTGTGACCTTCATATTCTCTAACATCAGTACACCTGGAGCATTTCCACACCCTATATCCAGAATATGAAGCCAATGAGCTTGCTTCAGCCTTGTTCCTGAGCTTTGCCATTTCTGACAAAGCAGAAATGAAACTGGATCTCTCATATCTTGAAGGATCTGGTTCTTGAACCCTCTTCCATGGACTACTAGTATCTAGCTTTTAGGATAAAAGTTAGACAAGCTCTAGAGAAGATTCAAACACATTTCACAGCACAGTAAGACTTACGTTTCTGGTGAGAAGCATATTATGTCCTGGGATACACAGATTGCAGGGTACAAAGACTATGACTTACATCTCCATTTAGAAGATGGGGTTGGAGAGTGCTCCAGTCAAAGAGCTTTCTCCTATCAGTATGAGGCTTGTGGTCCTTCCACAAAGCAGTTCATTTTCTCCCTCATTCCAGACCCATAAAGAGAACTAAACTTACCCAGAACTTACTGTGTGTGTGTGTGTGTGTGTGTGTGTGTGTGTGTGTGTGTGCTAGGAATTAAACCCAGTTATACTCTACTACTGAGTTACATTGACAGCCTTTTCTATTTTTTATTTTGAGACAGGGTCTCACTAAGATCAGCCTGGCCTTGAACTTGAGATCCTTCCATCTCAGTTTCCTGAGTTGCTGTGATTACAGATGTGTACCACTGAACCTGGCTTGTCCCGAACTCTAAGATATTCTTCAGTGGTTGGAACTGGCTACAGGAGCCTGTGGTTGACTTGTCAAAGCTTGAGTATTTTGTTGTTGTTGTTGTGTTGTGTTTTGTTTACCAAAACCCAAACACTTGCTTTTATTCTCAAAGGACGTCAGAGTAGTTAATATCTTTTCTTTTTTTTTTTTTTTTTAAATTTTTTTTTTATTTCTTTTTAGTTGTTGATGGATCTTTATTTTATTCATTTATTATTTATATGTGGTGCTGAGGATCGAACCCAGTGCTTCACGCATGCTAGGCAAGCGCGCTACCACTGAGCTACAGCCCCAGCCCAATATCTTTTCTTTTATACTCAAGCATTCGAGTGTCATAGAGATGCAGTGTCTCCATCAGAGAAAGACTGTGTGGCCTCATATTAGTTTACTTTTTAAAATCTTCTCCAATTTTGGTCTATAAGAGAAGAAGCAAGACCCCTAACTGCTCCTGGAGATGATCTGCTTCCACATTTTCAGAGGACCCATCTGCCTGACCACTTTGTCTAGAGAGACCCATCTGCCCAGCCACTTTTCATGAGATGCTACAATTCCTATGGATGCTTATACTTTTCCCTAAGTTCATTTTCAGAAGGGGATGGTTTATTAGATTTGACCTTACTCTTTTTTACCTGGAGAAGGAGGAAAGCACATAGGGTCATTGGAAGATTAATCTGCACCCTTTAGTACATATCACTCTAACACTATTTAGAAGAGATTCTTTATTCCACCGTCCTTCACAGGCCCACCATATTCTCTTTGATTTAGGGGAGAGAAAACCTTTGCATGTTATGCTGACCCTGTCTTTGTTTGCTCTCAGTTCTATTCTTCACCTTGTCCCTGCTGTGGTCTTTATCACAGGAGATGGATGAAAATATAGTTCTGCTGTGCATGAGAAAATTTTAGTTTACTAAGTCACGTAATACCACTTCATGACAGGCAGCAAAGGTCACGTGCAACTTAGGTGCTGATGCTCAAGGGTTCAGTTTCTATTGGGGCCTGTGGCAAAGCCAGAAGTTGTTTTTCAAAAAGAAAATAGTTATATACAGAGATGAAAATGATTTTGCTCTAAAATCTGTCCTTTGACTTGGAAGTCATACTTTGAAGTGTCTTAAAAAAAAAAAAACTTGAACCTCCTGAAATTTCACCAAAATGGAATTTATTTACCACTCTTGACTTACAGGTGTCTTGAGTTGCTTATTTGTTCTCATCAGGTCAAATCAACATGATGTCACTGATATAGTAGACTACTGCGATGTCCTATAGAGTGGAGAGGGTAATCAATGTCCCTGTGATATGGCAGAGGGTTGGAGAGCTGATAACAACTCTAAGTTAGGAGAATGAAAGTGCATTGCAAGTGCCTTTGGTGGTCTCAACCACCAGGAATAAAAGGGAAAAAAGGCACTTACCAATACTAAAGCTACATAGCAGATGTTCATAGGAAGTGAATTTACTCTAACAAAACCACATCTGGAGTGGCTATTGCAGAGCCATTCTCCAAGACATATCTGTCTTTTGCACAGGCCAAATAGGTGGTTTGAACAGGGATATGGTAGGAATCACCACTCTGCATCTTTCGAATTAATTGATAAATTCAGTAAAATTCCAGTAGAAATCTTGTCTGGATTTTTTTTCTGAATCATCCAATATATTAACTATAAAATTTTATAGAACAACAAAAATCTATCAGAGGCAAGTTTAACTGATAAAAAAAAGAACAAATAAGGACCTTCTATTATCAAATGCTAAGACAGATTAGAAGGCCAGAGCAATAAAATCAATATATGCATAAATCAATAATGTATTTATTTATTTATTTATAATTTTTTTAAAAAATATTTTTTTAGTTGTAGATGGACACAATGTCTTTATTTTATTGCTTTGTATGTGGTGCTGAAGATCGAACCCAGGGCCTCACGCATGCGAGGCAAGCGCTCTACCGCTGAGCTACAATCCCAGCCCCTCAATAATGTATTTATAAGATCAAACTAATAAGCCAGTAGAACAGAATATAGAGATCATAAGTAGACCCTGCATATATATGAACACTTACAATTTTTCGGTTTTGGTATTGGGGACTGAACTCGGGGGTGCCAAGCTATGTCCCCAGTCCTTTTTATTTTTGATTTTGAGACAGGGTCTTCCTAAGTTGATGAAGATCTTGCTAAGTTGCCCAGGCTGGTCTCCATCCTTCTACCTCAGCCTCTCAAGTTGCAGGCATGCAGCCACTGTGCCTGGCATAAAATTTATACTTTAAGAAAATGGGAAATGTATGGCCAATACATGACATTGGGAAAACTGGATTACTTTATGGGGAAAAAGTTGGACTTATACCTAAAATAAAATATAAAGGTGGACCCTAAAAGATCTAACACATAAACAGCAGAACTATAAAATTAAGGGAAGAGAATCTAAGAAGGTGTCACTGTGACTTTGGGTCACAAAGGAACTCTTTTCTTTTTTGCAGTATGGGGCATTGAACCCAAGGGCACATTACTACTGAGCTTCATACCCAGGCTTTTTCACTTTTTATTTTGAGACAGGGTCTCCCTAAGTCACCCAAGCTAACCTCAAATTTGCAAGCCTCCTGCCTCAGCCTTCCAAGTCACTGGGATTATAGGCAAGCACCACTTACCCTGGGAGAAAGGAATTCTTAAACAAAACTAAAAACACAAATTAAAGGACAAAAAATAACCTAATAAATGTGATTGCATAAAAATAAGAAAATCTGCTCAGCAAAAGCAACTTTGAACAAAACTGGCTGATAATGAGAGTGAGAGGTGATGTTTACTAAATGTAAAATAATCAAGGGACTTATTTAGAGAAAACAGTAGCTCCTGAATTATCAATCAGGAAAAGACAGAAATTCTATTAATAAAATGGGCAAAGGACAAAAACAGTTATTTCATAGAAGAGGAAGCCCCCAAAGATGACAAGCATATTCAAAGATGCTTACACTCAGCAATAATTAGAAAAATGGAAACAAAAACACCAATTATATATCTCTCTTCATCCCATCTGATTGGCAAAATTAGAGTACTACTAAGTAGTGCCAAGGGTTGATTGAGATTTGGGGTTAGGAAATGTTCACATACTGTTGGGGGTAGAAGCAACTCTGGGGACCACCTAGCATTGCTTGTTCCACCAATCCTTCTGGGTAGGAGAAAAGGAGAAAGTCTCACAGAGGTCCGTGATGAGACATAGAAATTTGCTTATTGTGGTAATAAGTTGGGGGCAAGTGAGGTGTCCATTGCTGGGGGGTTGGAGGAGGAAAATATGGTGGAGCAATCTGCAAAGTTAAGAGCAGTAACCTAGATGTACACAGAACACAGGTAGATCAAAAAATAGTGCAAAGTGTAGCACAGTACCATATGTAAATAAATATTTTAGGCTCACTAAAAATGGTACATATAAATGAAGAGCACACATCAAGCACATTAAAATGATTGAGATGCTGGGAAAAGGGAATAGTGAATAAAGATACAAGGAAATAAAGGAAATGAGAGAGAAAATTGGAATGGACCAACAATGGAAGTGAGCCATGAACTGAGGGATTAACTCTGCACCCGAGGTTACAAAATGAAAAGGAAGGAAAACAAAACCAAACCAAAAGGGTTAAGAAGAGAAAAGATATTGTGGAATAAAATAAAAAGAATTTTATATTTTGTACAATGCCAAAACTGAACTATACATTATATTTAAGGGACATATCTCAGAGGAAGTGGCTCTGGAAAGTTGAAAGTGAAAGAATAGACAAAGATATATCAAGACAAACAGCACTGAATGAATGAAAGTGGAAACAGTTAAAACATATGTCTCCAAGCCTCATAAATCTTTGGAATTAAATATGACATCAAAATACCTGATGCATGGGCAGCAGGAAACAAAAGGAGAAATAAACTTAAGCACAATGACAATAACAGATGACACCTTTAGACCTATCAGATCAAGTGGATAAGAAATAAGGAAGCGTAAGATTTGAATGGTATGATGAACAAGGATTTCCTCAGTGATAAATATTGAACTCTGGATTCCAGTAACAGAGAACTCACTTCCTTTTAAGTAGTTACAGATCATTTGCAAAAGTCAATCATATATTAGGTCATAAAAGAGAATCTCTAAAAATTACAAATGCAATCAAATTAGTTTTTTTAAAAAAAAATCACAAAATTAGGGGAAATTTGATCAGTAGGTAATTAAAAATACCTCTTTAAATCAACTTTGAGGACAAAAAAGAAATAAATAAAAGAAATACTAACACCTTGAAATGATAATAAAAACACTGCATATTCAAATCTGAGGGATAGGACTAAAATTGTTCTCAGGGAAATTCATTAAACACTTGGAAAGAGTAACAAGAGGAAAAACTGGAAATTAATGAAATAAGCACTGATGTCAAGAACTGAAGAAAATATCAACAATACCAATTAAGAATAAAGCAGATACTAATGAATAAAACAAACAAAAACTTCACAACAGAATGAAAAATAGATACACCACTGAATAGCCTAATCAAGATGGAAGTGACAATGAAGAAATATACAGCATTTGAAAACCTACTTTGAATGGATAATTTTCAAGGAAAATACAAATTACCAAATTTTATGTAAGAAGGGACAGTTAAATAAATAGAATAATAGTCATGAAAAACATTGAAAATAATATTAAGAAGCCACACCTCCAAGCATATCAGGTCGGATGTTACCACATTAACTTTTTTTTTAATCTTCAAGAAAAAAATGTAGGCATATTTAAATTTTTTTGACCATAGAGAGAGAAACCTGCTAACATAATAAAAAAACCAATATAGCATTGTTATCAAACTTTTTCAAAGAAAGCATAAAGAACTGCAGATAAATCCTCTTTATGAGCATCTATGGAAAAGTTTTACATAGATAATATCAAATAGGATTCAGCAGAATATTAATACACATCACATTCAGGTTGGGTTGCAGAAATTATTCATTATTAGGAAATATGTTAATACAATTCATCATAATAAGTGAAAAGGGAACAAAAACATCAGGAAGATGTTTTAAATATTCAACATCTTGCCAGGCATGGTGGCACAGGCTTGTAATCCCAACAGCTCAGGAGGCTGAGGCTGGAGGATCACAAGTTCAAGGTCAGCCTGGGCAACTTAGTGAGACCCTGCCTCAAAATAAAATAAAAAGGACTGGAAATGTAGTTCAGTGGTAGATTACCCCTGGGTTCAATCCCCAGTACCCCTCAAACCCCTCTTCCAATCAATATCTACTTCCAAATACATAGTAAACAAAATTCTTAGTAATTTATATAGTAGATAATCTCTTGATGTTATAAACATATCTCTTACTTTAAAAGTCTACATCACAGCTAATGGTGAAACTCAAAAAGCATTCTGTTAGATCTGTAAATAAAGCAAGGATGCCTATTATCATCACAATTATTTAATATTGTTCTAGAAAGATCAGCCAATGCTTTTTTTTTTTTTTAATATTTTTTAGATGTTGGTGGAACTTTTTATTTTATTCATTTATTTATATGTGGTGCTGAGAATTCGAACCCAGTGCCTTGCACATGCCAGGCAAGTGCTCTACCACTGAGCCACAACCCCAGCCCCAGCCAATGCTTTTAAGAAGAGAAAAAAGCACGTGTGCTATCTGTTGTTAGAAGAAAGCAGAATTATCCATAGACATTTTTGTATACTTAGAAAACCTAAGAGAATTAACTGAGAATATTAGAAATGATAACTCTGTGAAATACTTGGGAACAAGAATCCATCAGGGTAAGCCCCAATATTTATCCAATGTGCTAAAATAGATATCTGGGAAATATAGTGGAATAAAATTCTATATGATAACTTCAAGAGCATAAAAAAGTCTAAAATAAAATCAATAAGAAATAGGTAAAATTCATAAGAGTTTAATTAAAAAATAACTTCTGAGAGATCTAATTAAAGACAACTTAAGTGGAACAGCATATCCTATTTTTGGATTGGAAGATTGCTTTGTATAAAAATATCAATTTGTCCTAAAAGTAAACAATGGTAGTAATAAAATTATAACATAATTCCAATTAAAATACTTCAACCAGTTTTGAAGCTTTTCTAAAAATAAGAACTAACACATAAAACTGGGCACATAATATGTTTTGTTAATTATCTGTCAATACAGACATCTAATCTGGAAAAAATATATGCTACTTTTCTTCTCCCCATATCCACAGATTCAAAATTTAATTACTCATTTCTAAATAAAACCATTCACTCAAATATTTTTGAGACATGTATTAGTAAACATTACTAAACACTGACATCAAAGCGTAGGTGGCTCATAGCATAAGCATGTAGCCTTTCCTGTCCCTTTTGTTTGCATGCTCAAAAGCAATAAGGAGAGTCAAAATAAAAAGCTGTAGGGATCAAGATTTGCTTTCTTGAAAGGACAGTTTAAGAGCAAAACCAAAAATTTTAATGCAGTGATACATATACACAATGGAATATTACTCATACGTAAAGAATGAAATTATGGCATTTGCTGGTAAATGGATGGAACTGGAAATAAGCCAATCCCCCCAAAAAACTAAAGGCTGAATGTTCTCTCTGATATGTGGATGCTGACTCACAGTGGGGTCAGGGGGTGTAGATTCACTGGATTGGATGAGAAGGCGGGTAGGGGAGAATAGGGGGAAGGGAGGAGGAAGAGAATGGGAAAGACAGTAGAATGAATCAAATATAACTTTCCTATGTTCATATATAAATGCACAACCAGTATAATTCCACATTGTATACAACCACAAGAATGGAAAGTTATATACCACGTATGTACAATATGTCAAAATACATTCTATTGTCATGTATAACTAAAAAAGAACAAATAAAACAAGAAAAAAACTTTAATGCAAAAATGTTTACACTAATTTTAGTGTAAAATTAAAATTATTTTAAAACTAAAATGGCCCTTTAAGAAGGCATATATGTACATAGTGTATGCACATATGTATATATATGCGTGCATAAGTGTGTATTTTCTATATCTGTAGACTTTCTGTTAAAATTTCATTGCTAAGTTAAAAAATCATTTATTTATTTCCCAAACCCCAAAAGTTGCTGTATATAGAAAGCAATGAATATCGTACCTTAAACATTTAACAAATAGTGCCCCAATTGGTTAGCTGGCCTACAACTCAGGCAACGTGTGCCAGTTACTTTAAAGCTATCATTCCTTTGATCTCACCAACAAGTTTAACTTGTTAAAGATTTATTTAAGTCATGTGAATTAAAAGTCATTTGGGCTAATTTAACAGTTTTTTGGGGGGGAGAGTACCGGGGATTGAACTCAGGGGCACTCAACCACTGAGCCACATCCCCAGCCCTATTTTGTATTTTAGTTAGAGACAGGGTCTCACTGAATTGCTTAGTGCCTCTCTTTTGCTGAGGCTGGTTTTGAACTCGAGATCCTCCTATCTAAGCCTCCTGAGCTGCTGGATTACAGGTGTATGCCACCGTGCCTGGCTCTAATTTAACAGTTTAATTTATGTGAACAGTCATTATCTATAAGCCAACAGAAAAATAACATACAAACATAAGCACACATGTACAAAAAAATATTGACAAAAAAATCCTCAAAGGTTTTATAGCTTTCATTTGGATATATTGCTGGGCAGTTTTTGAAGCTAGACTGTTGACTGATTATCTTCTCCATAGCTCTAAGCAGTGCTTAAATTTTAAATCTGCATTTTGGAAGGTTTGCAACAAGGTAGAATTTTTACATCTTGAACATCTTGAAGACATAGAACTTGATCTAAACATGGAGAAGGACATAAGTACAAACCCAGCAATTTTGAATAACTGGTTTTCTTAGCAGAGGAAAATATCCCCAGATATAGAGGGAGAGCCAAAAACCTTCGATCATACAAACAAAAAAGATTTAAGCAAACTGGTGCAACCAATCTGGAAAGCAGTATGGAGATTCCTTAAAAAACTTGGAATGGAACCACCATTTGACCCAGCTATCCAACTCCTTGGCCTATACTCTGAAGACTTAAAAACAGCATACTACAGTGACGCAGCCACTTCAATGTTTATAGCAGCGCAATTCACAATTACAAAACTGTGGAAGCAACCCAGATGTCCTTCAATAGATGAATGGATAGAGAAACTGTGGTACATATACACAATGGAATATTATTCAGCAATAAAAGAGAATAAAACTATGGCAGTTGCAGGTAAATGGATGGAATTGGAGAACATTATGCTAAGTGAAGTAAGCCAATCCCAAAAAACCAAATGCCGAATGTTCTCTCTGATTAGTGGATATTGATACATAAGGGGGGTGGGAATAGGGAATACAGGAGAAATGGAGGAACTCTGGATGGGGCAGGGGGGAGGAGGGGAGAGGAAAAAGGGAAGGGGTGTAGTAAAGATGGTTGAATGAGATGGTCATCACTACCCTAGGTGCATGTATGAAGACACAAATGGTGTGACTCTATCTGGTTTGCAACCAGAGAAATGGAGACATTGAGTTCTATATATGTTCTATGACTTGAAAAAAGATTTAAGCAACTTAATCACATGGAAGAAAATGAATTCACCAGATGAAAAAAACAAGAGCTCAAAATAAATAGGCCATGAATATCTTAGCTAGAGTTATTTCCAAAAAAATTTGGGTCAATTTGTCCAGTTTCATAGGAAGCTTGTCTGATGACTGGTCATACTCAGGAAGCATTTTAGGTCAACACAAGTGCTGTTTATAGAGATTCTTTCCCAGTATCTACATTGCTAAGTCCAATAAGTAGTATAAAATAATGTGCAGTTTACAGAATAAACCCAAATATGTATTTATTTATATATAGTTACATATTTATAAAAACTTTTTGGAAGTATCAGAACAGCAGTTACTTCTGAATATTAGAAATTTGGCTGATATATCTGTTTCTATCAGACTTGGGGCCCAGCCCACCTCAGTTTTATTCCTAGTTTGTTCCATCTTAGGCTGATACATCTGCCCAAGGAGATAGCACAGGGGTCCTTGGGCAGATCTGAGGAGGCTAGAAAGGCGGGAACCTAGACAAGATACAAGCATGGAGGAACAATTTCACCAAGCTTGGTCTCTTTGGGAGTTGGGTTATGCCCTTAAGGCAGGCAGGTGGGACTCTGGATCAGGAGAACAGGGTTTAGAGTCCAGCTGAAGGGGTGAGCTACAGGCAAGTGTTAAAGCCATTGGGAGCTATGAGACCATCCAGGACTGTGAGGCCAGAAAGGAGAAAAATACTAGGCCTGCTGGTCTCCAGTCTCCAGAAATTACTAGGCAAGAATGCTGTAGAGAAAAGGGGATATAGGATCAGGAGGGAGAGATCCAGGAAAGGTCTTCCAGAAAAACTCAAGGGATCTCCCAAGAAGAAGTGAGACCCAGAATGATGAAGGCCAGCTCCAACCTCAGACCCACTCTCTCATCCAGATCACCCCAAATCAGCCCTTGAACTTCCCAGATTTGGTCCTTCACAAAATGTCTTTGAGTGTGCGCTGTTTGATTTTACCCTGTCTGGGCAAGGAAGTTGGACTAGACATTATCCCACTTTATGACAAAGATAAGGAGCTTCAGAGAAGTCTGCTACTTACATGGCTGATAAGTGGTAAGGTGGGCTTCAGGCTCTGCACAGTGGACTCTGTGTTCCAGATTCTTTCCAATGCCCAATACCAACTCCATTTCGCTGAACTAACCTCAATCCTTACTAGTTCCTCAAAGTGTGCATGGGTCATTGGTCCTAAAGGTTTTTTGTTCTACCGAGGACTTCTGGAAGGCTATTCCTATACTTCTGGCCTGTAGGATTGGAGGGTTCCATGGAGGCCTGGAGCTGGGACTGGAGAGAACATTCTCCCTGTCTTCCACTCCAGACACTGGCTGTATGGATGTGTTGGGACCTTCAGAGGTCCCCACATTTCTTCATTTTATTTTCACCCTCAATGAGCTTTGTCCTTTATGGTTTGTGGCCTGACTTACTTGGCAGACCCAGTGTCTTTCCAACATGTCCCCCAACCTCCATCCTCTCCCACTAGAATCCAGGGCTTTATTTTGATGAATAGAGTTGTGCAGGAGAGAGCTCAGAAGAACTGAAGAGATTATAGAACAATGTAAGTAGGGTCACCTTGATGAAAATCACCCAAACCATGTAATTCTATGGTTCCATAATTATTTTCTTGGCGTTATGCCCCAATCCATGGCTATAAAAATACTAATGGTTTGTTTTATTTTATTTTATTTTTTAAAAAAATTTTCTTAGTTGTTGATAGACCTGTATTTTATTTATTTATATGTGGTGCTGAGAATCCAACCCAGGGCCTCACACATGCTAGGCAAGCGCTCCTCTCCCACTGAGCCACAACCCCAGCCCCTAATGGTTTGTTTTAGAAGATGACAGAAAAGCAATAATAATATGAGACAGAGGAGAGGCCTTTATGACTCTGGACAAACCTAATGTGAACCAATTATTTTGCTCTGATCACAGGCAGCTGGAGAACGGGTGGGTGTCCCGGAGGAGGAAGGCACCTATGGAGGTGGCAGCCTCAGGAAGAAGCTGGGTTCGTGCACAGTTCCCCTTGGCCACTACCCACCTTCACACACAGCCCTGCATCCTCATTATGTCCACAGTCAAGGGTCTTAGCCTCTCACATTCAGCCAGTGCCTCTTCTGTCCCATTGCACAGGGCTACCTGAATGAGCACAGGCCGGGCCTCTTCTGCCACTAGTGGATACAACACGCCTGCAGGTGTATGTATGCCTGCTCCGCAGCCCAGCTCCCGACACACCACAGCCACATCCTTCTTGTCCCAGCTGTCGTCACACACAGTACCCCAGTGACCTTCCTGTTCCATCTCCACCCGCCCTTCAGAGCCGTGGGGACCACTCATCAATCGGACTTTGGGAGGAGTCTCTGCAAACAGAAAAGTTTAGGTGCATTTGGGAATATACGTCTCTCTCTCTCTCTCTCCCCTCTTCTTTGGTACAAGGGATTAGACCCTGGGTGCTAAACTATTAGAGCCACATCCCCAGCCCTTTTTGTTTTTTCTTTTGAGACAAGGTCTTGCTAAGTTGCTCAGGGCCTTGCTAAGTGGTTGAGGCCGGCCTCAAACTTGTGATCCACCTGCCTCAGCCTGTTGAGTTGCTGAGATTACAGCACACACCACCACTTCTGGCTTAATTTGCATTTTAAAGGGATGGGAAATTTGAAAAGACTAATAAAAAAGATTTGACAAAGAAGGTAAAAATCTATCAGGTTCATAAAGTTGTTTGGGTTCATTCCAAAGACTAAGTTGCAGATAATTCCAATATTGTTTTTTTTAAAAAATTGCTGCAGATCACAGAAGTTGTGGAAACTCCTGAAATCATTTTATGAGGCTAACCTATCCTTAAAAATACAAAACTCGGGCTGGGGTTGTGGCTCAGTGGTAGAGGCACTGGGTTTGATCCTTAGCACCATATAAAAATAAACAAAATAAAGGCCCATCAAAAATTTTAAAAAACCCAAATCATTAAAAAAAATAGAGAACTCACTTTTAATTAGGATGCAAAGGAGCTGGGATATGCCGTGTCCCCTGCCCGCAGGAAGACACGACACACCAGGTTCTTCTTGCAGCACTTTAATGGGTCTCTAAACACTTCTTAGGATACAGGAAAAAGGCCCTGAAGCAGGAAATGCTCCAACTTATATACACTCACACAACCAATCACTCCAGGCTACGTATTGCTCAGCCATAGGGTCCTCATAGGAACTCTTGCCTGGTAACAATGGGCGCATGCGCAAATGGCTTGTTTACAGGAAGCTAGAGCGGTGCCGCCAATCCTCCGGGCGCCATCTTGGAGCGGCGGCCACCGCTTCCCACA
>PVHX01001771.1:136829-191682 GCA_004024805.1 Geosciurus inauris | reverse complement strand
CACCTATAGCACAAGAAATAAAAGCAAGAATCAATAAATGGGATGGACTTAAACTAAAAAGCTTCTTCTCAGCAAGAGAAACTATCAATGAAGTGAACAGAGAGCCCACATTCTGGGAGCAAATTTTTGCCACATGCACATCAGACAGAGCACTGATCTCCAGGATATATAAAGAGCTCAAAAAACTTAACACCAAAAAGCAAACAACCCAATCAATAAATGGGCTAAGGAGCTGAATAGAAACATCTCAGAAAATGATGTATAATCAATAAACATATATACGAAGAAATGTTCAACATCTTTAGCCATTAGAGAAATGCAAATCAAAACTACCCTCAGATTTCATCTCACCCCAGTCAGAATGGCAGCTATCCAAAATACCAGCAACAATAAGTGCTGGTGAGGATGTGGAGAAAAAAGTACACTTAAACATTGCTGGTGGGATTGCAAATTGGTGCAACCAATCTGGAAAGCAGTATGGAGACTGCTTAAAAAACTTGGAATGGAACCACCATTTGACCCAGCTATCCCACTCCGTGGCCTATACCCTAAAGACTTAAAAACAGCACACTACAGGAAAGCAGCCACTTCAATGTTTATAGCAGCACAATTCGCAATTGCAAAACTGTGGAAGCAACCCAGATGTCCTTCAATAGATGAATGGATAAAGAAACTGTGGTACATATACACAATGGAATATTATTCAGCAATAAAAGAGAATAAAATTATGGCATTTGCAGGCAAATGGATGGAACTGGAAAGCATTATGCTAAGTGAAGTAAGCCAATCCCAAAAAACCAAATGCTGAATGGTTTCTCTGATTAGTGGATGCTGATGAATAAGGGAGGTGGGAATGGGAAACATAAGAGAAATAGAGAAACACTGGACGCGACACGGGGGAGGTGGGGGCAGGAAAGGGGAATGGGTATAGTAAAGATGGTTGATAAAAAATATATAAATATATATATACTGTTCATTGAAAGTGCATATAGAGATGTTTAATATGAAGAATGTAATCTGCTTATAATTTTGTGCAAAGTTAGAAAAATTATGATTGTAACAATTTTTTTTCTATTTGCCTCAACAAATGTTTTCAGTGAATAGTGTGTACAGCTTCTGAAAATTTGTTTTTTTCTGTTATGTTTGATAACATGTATTAAAATGCAACTTTTGAGAAAAATAAAAAAATTTAAAAAATAAGTATATTGTTCAATCAGTCTCTATATTTTTCTGAAGAGTTTTGTTGTGTTGATTTCTAATTTCATTCCATTATGATCTGATAAGATGCAAAGAATTATATCAATTTCTTTTTGTGTGTGTTTGCTAAGAGTTACTTTGTGGCCTAAAGCATGCTCTATTTTGGAGAAAGTTCCATGACATGATGAGAAGAAAGTGTATTCAGCTGTTGTTGAATAAATTATTCTATAGTGGTCTGTTAAGTCCATTTGATTTATAATATTTTTCAGGAAGCAAGACTCTCAAAGAGTCTTTACTGAGTTTATATCTGAATGATCTATCTAATGGTGAAACAGATGTGTTGAAATCACCCAGTATTATTGTATTGGGGTCTATCTGAGGCTTCAATTTGAGTTGTGTCTCTTTTATGTAATTAGTTGCACCCATGTTTGCATTATAAATATTTATTTTTGTTACATATTCTTGTTGGGTTATACTCTTTACCAATATGAAATGACCTTTGTTGTCTCTTCTGATTAATTTTCGTGTGAAAACTGCTGTCAGAAAAGAGAGTAGCTATTCCTGCTTGTTTTCAGGCTCCGTTTGCTTGGTATACCAATTTCTATCTTTTCACTTTCAGCCTGTGGCTGCCTTTGCCTATAAGGTTCGTCTCTTGCAAACAACATATAGTTAGGTGTTATTTTTCAATCCATTCTACCAGCCTGTCTTTTAATTGGAGAGTTGAGACTGTTTACATTCAATATTATTATAGAGCAATGTTTACTAATTCCTGCCATTTTGATTAATTTGGCCCTGTTTCTCACTTATTTAGCTATTCTTAAAATAAGAATTTTTCTTTTTTGTGAGCTCTGAGGTTTTTTTTTTGTTTGTTTGTTTCTTCTGTGAACAGTATTTAAGTTAGTTCTATAATAACCATTTAATAGTCCAGAATTCTTTTGTTTCTGCTTATCTTGAAAGGTTTTTATTTCATCTTTGATTTTGAATGAGAACTTTGCAGGATATAGCAGTATTGGTTAATAGTCATTTTCTTTCAGGACTTGGAAAACATTATTCCAAGCCCTCCTGGCTTGGAGAATTTGTGCTAAGAAATTAGAAGTGATCCTGATTGGCTTACCTCTTAATGTGAACTGATATTTTTCTCTTGAGGCTTTTAAAATTCTATCCTTGTTCTGTATGTTAGACCTTCAATTACAATGTGTTGTGGAGACATTATTCTTTGATCTTGTCTATCTTGGGTTTTGATGCCACCTGTATCTTGATGTCTAGCTCATTCTGAAGGTTTGGAAAAAATTTTATTATTATTTCTCTGAAGAGTATATCCATTCCATTATCCTGCATCCTGCAGCCCTCCTCAGTTCCAATGATTCTTAAATTTAGTCTCTTCATGTTGTCCTAGAGTTCTTATATATTCTGATTATGGTTACTTATTACTTTTTCTTAAAACTGTCTGAATGTTCTACTTTGTCTTCCAGCTCTGAGATTCTGTCTTCAGCATGGTCTATTCTATTAGAAACAGTTTCAACTGAACATTTTATTTAATTTATTGTGTCTTTTATTTTTAAGATTTGTGTTTGGTTCTTTTTCAATATTTCTATCTCCTTATTGAATTTGTAATTCAAATTTTGTATTGACTTCCTTAATTTATTCAGTTGTTTGTGTTCTCTTGGCATTCATTGATCACTTTTATAATGATTCTTTAAATATCTTACCTGATATTTCATTTACTTTAATATATTGGGGGTCATTTGATGGTGAATTATGACCTTTAGGAGATGTTTTTGTTAGCTTGTTTTTTCATGTGTCTTGTATTCATGTATTGGGCTTTATGCATCTATGGAAGGGATTTCTCATCCAGGCTTATGTGTGGGCCTTTTTAGGGCATAGTTTTCACTAGCCAAAGTGTTTCAGAGTGATCTGGAATGAGACCCCCTCATAGGCATGGTTCCATAGACTTTCTGTTTTTCTTATTTCTTTCTGTTTTTGCAATAGCAAGGATGTCCTTAGGTGGGGCATGGGGCCCATCCCTAGCCATATCTACTTGGGACTTGGTCTTTAGTTTGGGTTTTTGTTTCTTCTATTATTCATATTAAAGTATATATGGAGATTGAGTGTTATTAATTTGTGTCTAGAGCAAGATGTGATGTCTTTTGGTTGACTTCAATTTCTACCTTGTGAACATGTACTATCCCTATAGGTTCCCAGTAACATACAGAATAGGGGGAAACAAACAATAACAACAATGGATACAAACTATATACAGAACTAAATTAAATACTTGGTTCAAACTATAACATCTACAGTGTTCATTGCCACCAAAACAGAAATAGTAGAGTCTGCAATTGCCAGCAGCAAGAACAATATGTAATTATGAACTATATCTAGCATTAAAGCAAACAACAAGTGTCAATTATGTCATCCACAGCAGTAATAGATGCTATAGCATTAATGGTGGGGCAGGAGTTAGATAAGCCAATTAGTTCTAAAAGATGATAAAAATACAGTTAATTAGAGGAAAGAAAATGTGATAGGAAGATGGAAAAGAGTTTACAGTTTCAAAAAGTGAACAGAGAAAATGTAGGAGAGATATAGGTTGTGATGGTTATAATGCAGGAGTAGATAAAACAGAAATAACAAAGTAAAAGAAGAGTGAAAGAGAGAACAATAGAATTTGGCTATTAGCAGAAGAAAAGAGAAAAAGAGAAATAAGAGAAATAGACAAATGAAACACAATAAAAAACCAAACCAAAATATACTAAATAAAAACCCTAACTATCAAAAGAAAGAGCAAGGAAAAATAACTTCACTTAAAAATGCTAAAAATGAGGAAAAAAGAAAAAAAGTGTATATGTATATATGTCCTTGAACCAATCAGCATGTGTGTGCACACACACACATGTACACATAAAACAAAATAAAAGAAAAATTTTCTTAGTAAAAAATAAATTAAGTAATAGTTTTTATTGATGTGGTCAAAATAATCAATGAGAATAAATGGTCAGTGTCTATGCCTGACTGTCTTTCCATTTCTTCTTGAGCTATGTACTGAGCATGAGAGCAAGGGCTGAAGGTTGTTAAACTTCCTCATTTTGTGTTTCTCAGAAAGCTGTCAGTTTGAGTGGCTTAAGACTGAAGCTGATTCAAATAATTCTCAGCTTCTTTTCTCCCCAATATGATGTAGGGTGGGATGGGAAGTACTGTCAGTTGGAGTTTTGTCTGTACATTGATGTAATCCCAGGATAGGGCCACCACAAAGTTCTATGAGTGAAGTTTTGGCAGGTGAGGTTTAGGTATAATCAGGCCTCAGGAGTTTTGTTGTGTAGTGTCTGCTCTGTAGAGATTAGGTCCACACATTCCTAAGACTTAGCAGTTGCTGATTTCTGCTGGGAGTCTGGATCTCAGAAGCCTCCATATGTGGAGGTAGAAATAGAGCCTATCCTTCATCCCTTCTGCTGTCCTCAAACACAGCCTTTCCAGGTTTCCTGGGCTTATTTTCTGAGTGTATTCATACTCATCTGTTCACATTCCCAACCTGCTTCAGCTGGTCTCTTGAGCCACCAGATTCAAAGGGAGAAGTGAGTTGGGCTCCCCTTTGCTCTTCCAACTTGAATTCCTCTGAGTAAAATATTCTGTGACTGTTTCACTCCTGTTCTGCTAGGTACACCCTAGGTCATGCAATGGGCACTTGCCAAGACAGTGTAGCCATATTTGTTCAGATCTTCTGGCTCCATAGCAGTAGCAGCTGTGATATGGCCACCTCAAGATAGCTCCTGTTTCAGCTCTCTGACTGGTTGGGAAATATGGGGCACATTTCATGCACCAGTGCACACTGCAGCCTCTGGATCAGCTTAAGGCAAGCTGCTTTTCTGATCTCAGGTTTTTCCTTACTGAATCTGTCCATTGTGTTTCACTGTGTTCCCCCCCCTTTGTGCTGGCTCAGCACTGCTACTGCTGCAGTTGCTGCTGCTGCAACCATCTTGGCTCAAATGTAGTCTTTCATTTTTATTTAATGTACACAAATTTCTGATTCTCTAAGAAATGGCCACTTTGTCTTCTAGCTCTAAGACTGCCCAATATTGAGTTTTAGTGAAATCCCTCTTTCCGCTACCTCTCAGAGAAGCAGTACTCCTACTGCTTGAATCCTGAACTACAGATTGACTAAGAATTCAGCCTTCCTCTATACCATGGGTAAAGTTTTGTAGCACTTGATAATTCAGTCCATTGTTCATTCAGCTTAACTAATGTTCTTGGACTTCTATGGAGCTGAGAAAAACTCATGTTAATCTTTGTTCATCACATAATAATCTACCCACTATTACTATTTGGATTTTTAGTCTTTGGGACACACACTTCTATTCTCCATCCAAACCTGATATTCACCCTCAGCTAGTTGCCCATCTTTCCCATATCTCATTCTCTGCCTCCCAGCTTACTCTCTTGCAAAATGTTTGGCACACAAAATCCAGAAACTAAAGTTCAACTGTGGAAATATTTTCTTTTAGTGGCTCCTCAGTAGTCTTCTAATAAAGGAGTTGAAAATTCTTAATTCGATTCACAGGGCCCGCCATAGTCTGATCCTCACTAATGTCCCATATCTCTTTGCTGTAGTCTAATCATGTCTTTTCATGCCTTGTGGTCTTTGAGTATATTTTCCTCTTTCTGGATTACTTTTTTTCTCTCTTTTATCAATATCTCACTCAAATAATTGCAATTTATCCTTCAAATGTGATTCAGGAATTAATTTCACCAGAAAACAGCAGCAATAATGACAGTAGCACAGAACGCTGAAAACTCCCCAGCCTTCCAGTGAGCTTTCATGGGTATGGGCCTCCCTCTGTCTTAGCCATCATCTATCATCTTATGTTCTAACCAACTAGTTACTTGTTCATTTCATTTATCTAAAGGTATATGAAGTTAGTAATGTCTCTTTTGTTCTACTCTAAATATCCAGTCTGGTACTTAGTAAATGCTTAATAAATACTTATATAATGGGTGAATGCAGTTTATGTTTCTGTGTATGATTCTTCTCAAGACTGCCAATAGGCTTTTAATCTAAAATCCATCTAGTGCTTTTTCTCTTCCACCTCTACTTCATAATCATGACACTGTTGATGATTCCTTTAAAAGCTTTTTCTCCTGTTGTTCTAGATGAAACTGCCCTCTATTGGTTTTCTCTCTACTTCCATCCTGTCTTCTACTGTGGATTCTTAATGTCCTTTGAGTACTCATCATATGTACATTTTTTGTTGCAAAGTTATCCTTAAATTTTCTGAGTTATGTTATATTTTCATGATTACAATAAACTCCTATATTAAGATCACTCCAAAATTCCTTATTCAACTCATAACTGTCACTTGAACTCAAGTCCTTCCTTAAACCTAGTGAGATCCTTCTTTCCTGGAATGTAACAGTTCTGATTTTGTGCTTATCTTCTTTGGTTTTCAAACAGCTTTATCTCAACATGGGCCCTTATCAATAACTCAAAAGCATCTTAAATTTCTTTCTCATTTTAATTCACAGTAAGTAAACCACTAAGATCTATGAATTCTTTGATATGTTACTTGATTCCTCAATTACCTCCATGTTTGAATTCCTCAATCATAGTTGAAATTCCATGCTTCCTTACTTGCCTCCCTTAAATATCTCAAAACTTCATACTGGCTAATGTGCATGCCTTAGGAGTGTCTATATATGTATCTTCATTTTAGAACATCCTTTGGCTTATCTGAATTCTACTCCTCTTTCAAGCCTCATCCCAAACTATTTTTTATTGTAAGCATTCCCAAATTACACCAATACACAAGTCTCACTCATAATATTAGATAGTATTTATCTTCTTTATTTTTGTCATTTAATATATACTGCAGTGAGTATTTGTTATTTATTTCCTTTTTAGTTCTCTGATCCAATTCAGTACCTTAAGATGGGAAAAGTAGGGCAGCAATATGAAAACCCTTGGATTCTAGAATAACAAGTTTATATTTGAATCAGAATGGTTTTAAGAATATAAATCTAGGGGTGGTGTATCCAGGGAGTACATGAGCAAGAAGGAGAAGTAAAAGAAAGAAGAAAAGCCTGAATAGAAAGGGAGAATAGATACCAGGAGGCCACTTGAAGGACTTTATGGTAGTCTGCATAAGATAACAAGAATCAAAATTAGAGTGGAAACAGAGGCAAAAACCAAGATACTAAAGTGAATGATATTACAAAAGTATAATTAACAGGTTTTGACCACTGAGTTGTTATGAATAAGAAAGATAAATGATGATCAAGTCATTCAACAAATGTTGTTGAGCTCCCAGGGTAAGGCACACTCTAGATGGTGCCAAGAGTTGCAAGGCAGGCATGTTACAAACTCACATTCTAGTGGATGACATCAAGACACCATCCGAGTGACTGGAAGCTGATGAAGTTATTAGAGAGTAAATATAGTAATTACACATCTCTGAGAGAAGTTAATAGTTTTGTGTATAATTATCACAGGCTTACTCTGTTCCACATACTGTTTTAACCACTTTTTATGTAATAACTGTTTAGTCCTCATTACAATTCTGGAAATTATTGTTTTTCTCACTAAAAAAATTAGAAACCAAGGCATAGGATCTATGTAAGTTGGCTGAGTTCAATATGCTATTAAGTGAAGGAACAAAGATCAAACAAGCAGAATGGTTTGTGAATCTGCAGGCTTATTACTAAAACATATTGCTTTATAGATACTTGGGAACTCAAAGGAGAATTTTGGAAGTTAATTGG
Organism: Geosciurus inauris; assembly: GCA_004024805.1. NCBI lineage: Eukaryota > Metazoa > Chordata > Mammalia > Rodentia > Sciuridae > Geosciurus > Geosciurus inauris. The sequence goes on along the minus strand of PVHX01001771.1, from coordinate 183,735 downwards.
AATGCATAAGAGAAGTTCAGGAAATAGACTGTGTGTATAAACACTTGGGAGTCATCTATACAAGTAATACTTAGGTCTCTGAAATTAAATGACATCACTCAGAGAAATTGTATGAAGAGATAAATTTACCTTTTAATTTACCTTGCAATATAGCAGTGGTATATACTAAGCTTTCTCATTGGATTTGTGTCATTATTGGTTTCTGACTCTTCTCATTTGCTGCCATCACCTCCTTTAATTCTCTTTTTCTCTATTCATTCAAGTTGGCTTCTCAGAACACCCTTTCAAGATACACATTCTTTGCACTCAACATATTCCTTAAGAATGTTAACCTAGGAGTTCTGCTCCAGAGTTCCTGTGGACCGGCAGGAGCCGCAGAGGGCCCAGATCTGCCCTCAGGAACCTCCATGTGTGTCCAGGCAACAGGAGACCAAGGACTGCTACCTCTAGCCACTGGGGAGCCCAAACTCAGGGTAAGAGTCCCTGGAGAGACCCTAGCGCAAGGCAGCCCTGCCCAAGGGCAGCCTGGACCCACCACAGTTCCACTCCAGCATTCCTGTGGACTAGCAGGAGCCATGGAGGACCTGATCCGCCCTCAGGTGCCTCCACGGTTGTCCAGCCAAAGGGAGACCAGGGACTGCTACCTCTAGCAACTGGGGAGCCCAAATTAAGGGCAAGAGTCTTTCCAGAGACACCAGCATGAGGCAGCCCCACCCAGGGGCAGCCTGGGTTCACCCCAGTTCCGCTCCAGAGTTCCTGGGGTCCGGCACAAGCTACAGAGGGCCCAGATCCACCCTCAGGAAACTCCACTGGTGTCCAACTAAGGGTTGACCAGAGACTGATAGCTACCAGCCACAGAGGAAGGCACACCCAGGGTAAGAGTGGCCTACAGAGATCCTAGCTTGAAGAGGCTCCACTCAAGTGTGCTCTGGGCCCACCTCAGTTCCGCTCCAGAGTTCCTATGGTCAGGTGAGACAGAGGGCCCAAAACCACCTTCAGGGAATGCCAGGGGTGCCCAGCTGAAGGCAGACCAGAGCCTGCTAGCATCCAGCCCCAGGGGAGCTCACACTCACTGTAAGGGTAACACAGACTCTCCAGCTTGTGACTCTGCCTAAGTGAGACCTGGGCCTGCCTCCAGTTCTGCTCCAGAGTTCCTGTTCACCAGCAGGAGTGCAAGAGAAGGGCAAAACAGCCCTCAGGGACCTCCATAGGAGCCCAGGCAAGGCCACTCCCACTGCCCTCTAGAGGTACGTCTACTACCTCTGCCACCAAGTTTAGTGGCAGTAGTGCCCATCTGGGGACACTGGGGGAACAGAAGTAGCTCCAAGGTGAGACACAGGTAATCTGGAGTGTCAATACAAGATTATAGGATAGAAGCCACAATACCTCAGATCGGTATTTTAAGAAAGGAAGATACACAATCAACATGAAAAACAAGGGAAGAAAGTGCCCCAAATAAACCTGGATACCACTGTAACAGAATCCATTGATAGTACAGTTGATGAGATGTCAGAGAAAGAATTCAGAATGTACATAATTATAATGATCAGCGAATTAAAGAATGACATAAGTGAGCAATTACAGGCAAAAATTGATCAATCCAGCAAAGAAATCAGAGAGCAAATTAAGGCAACCATTGATCATTCTAACAAAGAGACAAGAGAGCAATTACAAGTAGCAAAAGATAACTTTAATAAAGAGCTAGAGATTGTGAAAAAAAAATCAGAAATTCTTGAAATGAAGGAAACAATAAACCAAATAAAAAACTCAATAGAAAGCATCACCAGCAGACTAGATCACCTGAAAGACAGAACCTCGAATAATGAAGACAAGATATACAATCTTGAAAATAAACTTCACCATACAGTGAAGATGGTAAAAAAATCATGAACAGAACATACAAGAAATATGGGACAGCATCAAAAGACCAAATATAAGATTTATGGGGATAGAAGAAGGTGCAGAATTTCAAATCAAAGGAATGCACAATCTCTTCAATGAAATAATATCAGAAAATTTCCCAAATATGAAAAATGAAGTGGAAAATCAAATAGAAGAGAGTTACAGGACACCAAACGTACAAAATTTCAACAGATCTACACCAAGGCACATTATAATGAAAATGCCCAACATACAGAATAAGGATAGAATGTTAAAGGTTGCAAGAGAGAGAAACGAGATTACATATAAGGGGAGAATGATTCGTATCTCAGCCGATTTTTCAACCCAGACCCTAAAATCCAGGAGATCATGGAATAACATATTCCAAGTCCTGAAAGACAATGGATGCCAAGCAAGAATCCTATGTCCAGCAAAACTGAGCTTCAGATTTGATGATGAAATAAAAACCTTCCATGATAAACAAAAGTTAAAAGAATTTACAGCAAGAAAGCCTGCACTACACAGCATTTTTGGCAAAATATTCCATGAGGAGGAAATGATAACCAATAATGAAAATTTACAAATAGAGGAACTACGCTAGAGGAAAGACCATTCAAAAGAGAAAACAACTCAAGGTAAAATCCAAAAACAAACTAAAATGACCGGAATTACAAATCGTTTTCAATAATAAGCCTGAATGTAAATGGCCTAAATGTACCAATTAACACATAGACTGACAGACTGGATTAAAAAAAAAGACCCAACAATATGCTGTCTTCAAGAGACTCATCTCACAGGAAAAGACATCCACAGACTGAAAGTGAAAGGGTGGGAAAAAAATATCATTCACACGGACCCCGCAAACAAGCAGGAGTTTCCATCCTCATATCAAATAAAGTGGACTTCAAACCAAAGATGATGAAAAGAGATAAAGAAGGTCATTTCATACTTCGTAAGGGAATCATACATCAACAAGACATAACAATCATAAATATCTATGCCCAAAATAATGGAGCTTCTACGTATATCAAACAAATCCTTCTCAAATACAAGAATCATATAGACCACAACACAGTAATACTTGGAAAATTTAACACAGCTCTCTCACCATTGAATAGATCTCCCAAACAAAAACTTAATAAAGAAACCATAGATCTCAATGAAACTATCAATAATTTAGACTCAACAGAGATATATAGAGTGTTCCATCCATCAACAAGTTAATACACTTTTTTCTCAGCAGCACATGGATCCTTTTGCAAGATAGATCATATGTTATGTCACAAAGTCATTCTTAGCAAATACAAAAAAATATAGATTCTACCCTGCATCCTATCTGACCACAATGGAATAAAATTACAAATCAATGACAGATTAAAAAATAGAAACTACTCCAACACCTGGAAACTAAATAATATGTTATCGAATGATTCATGGATAACAGAAGACATCAAGGAAGAGATAAGAAAATTCTCAGAGGCAAATGAAAACTATGATACAACATATCAAAATCTCTGGGATGCTATGAAGGCAGTGCTAAGAGGAAAGTTCATAGCACTAACTTCATTCATTAGAAGAAGTAAAAGTCAACAAATAAATGAATTGACTCTTTGTCTCAAAGCCTTAGAAAAGGAAGAACATATTCACACCAAAAGAAGTAGAAGACAGGAAATAACCAAAATTAGGGCTGAAATCAATGAAATTGAAACAAAAGAAACAATTCAAAAAATTGACAAAACAAAAAGCTAGTTCTTTGAAAAAATAAACAAAATTGACAAGCCCTTAGCCACCCTAATGAAAAGGAGGAGGGAGAAAACCCAAATTAATAAAATTTGAGATGAAAAAGGAAATATCATGACAGACACTACTGAAATACAGAGGATAATTAGAAACTATTTTGAAAATTTTTACTCCAGTAAAATAGAAAACCCTGAAGACACCGACAAATTTCTAGAGGCATATGACATACACAAACTGAACCAAGAAGACATACACAACTTAAACAGATCAATTTCAAGTGAGGAAATAGAAGATGCCATCAAGAGCCTTCCAACCAAGAAAAGCCCAGGTCCGGATGAATTCTCAGCTGAATTCTACAAGACTTTCAAAGAAGAATTAATGCCAATTCTCCTAAAACTATTTCATGAAATAGAAAAGGAGGGAACCCTTCCAAACTCATTCTATGAGCCAAGTATCACCCTAATTCCAAAACCAGACAGAGACACATCAAAGAAAGAAAACTTCAGACCAATATCCCTGATCAACATAGATGCAAAAATTGTCAATAAAATTCTGGCAAATCGCATACAAAAACATATCAAAAAAATAGTGCACCATGATCAAGTGGGGTTCATCCCAGAGATGCAAGTTTCAACCCATGGAAATCAATTAACATAATACATCACATCAATAGACTTAAAGATAAAAATCATATGATTTTATCAATCTATGCAGAGAAGGCACTTGACAAAATACAACACCGTTTTATGCTCAAAACACTGGAAAAATTTGGGATAGAAGGAACATACCTCAACTTGGTAAAAGCTATCTATGCTAAACCCAAGGCCAATATCATCCTAAATGGAGAAAAATTGGAATCATTCCCTCTGAAAACGGTACTAGACAGGGATGCCCTCTCTTACATGCTATTCAACATAGTCCTTGAAACACTAGCCAGAGCAATTAGACAGACGAAAGAAATTAAAGGGATACAAATCGGAAAAGAAGAACTCAAACTATCATTATTTGCGAACGACATGATTCTATACTTAGAGGATCCAAAAAATTCTACCAGAAAACTTTTAGAACTAATAAATGAATTCAGCAAAGTAGCAGGATATAAAATCAACACCCACAAATCAATTTCATTTCTATACATCAGTGATAAACCCTTTGAAAGAGAAATTAGGAAAACTATCCCATTCACAATAGCCTCAAAAAAAAAAAATAAAATACTTGGGAATCAATTTAACAAAAGACCTCTACAATGCAAACTACAAGACACTGAAGAAAGAAACTGAAGAAGACCTTAGAACATGGAATAATCTCCCATGCTCCTGGATAGGCAGAATCAATATTGTCAAAATGGCCATACTTCCCAAAGTGTTATGTAGATTCAATGCAATCCCAATTAAAATCCCAACATCATTCCTTATAGAAATAGAAAAGGCAATCATGAAATTTATTTGGAAGAATAAGAGACCCAGAATAGCCAAAGCAATCCTTAGCAAGAAGAATGAAGCAGGAGGCATCACAATACCTGACCTCAGATTATACTACAAAGCTATAGTAACAAAAACAGCATAGTACTGGCACCAAAATAGACATGTAGACCAATGGTATAGAATAGAAGACACAGAGACGAATCCAATTACATACGGTAACCTTATACTAGATAAAGGAGCAAATCACATACACTGCAGAAAAGATAGCCTGTTCAACAAATGGTGCTGGGAAAACTGGAAATCCATATGCAGCAAAATGCAACTAAACCACTATCTCTCACCATGCACAAAATTCAACTCAAAGTGGATCAAGGACCTGGGAATCAGACCAGAGACCCAATGCCTAATAGAAGAAAAAATAGGCCCAAATCTTCATCATGTCGGATTAGGACCATACTTCCTTAACAAGACTCCTATAGCACAAGAAGTAAAATCAAGAATCAACAAATGGGATGGATTCAAACTAAAAACTTCTTCTCAGCAAAATAAATAATCAATGAAGTGAACAGAGAGCCGACATTCTGTGAACAAATCTTTGCCACACACACATCCGATAGAGCACTCATCTCCAGGAAATATAAAGAACTCAAAAAACTTAACACCAAAATAACTAACAACCCAATCAATAAATGGGCCAAAGAGCTGAACACAAACTTCACAGAAGAAGATATACAATCCATCAACAGATGTCTGAAAAAAATGTTCAACATCTCTAGCAATCAGAGAAATGCAAATCAAAAGTACCCTAAGATTTTATCTCACACCAGTCAGAATGGCAACTATCAAGAATAAAACAACAATAAGTGCTGGCGAGGTTGTGGGGGAAAAGGCACGCTCATACATTGCTGGTGGAACTGCAAATTGGTAAAAACCATCTGGAAAGCAGTATGGAGATTCCTTATAAAACTTGGAATGGAACCACCATTTGAGCCTGCTATCCCACTCCTCGGTCTATACCCAGAAGACTCAAAAACAGCATACTACAGTGCTGCAGCCACTTCAATGTTTATAGCAGCTCAATTCACAATAGCTAAACTGTGGAACAACCTAGATGCCCTTTAGTAGATGACTGGATAAAGAAACTATGGTATATATACACAATGGAATATTACTCAGCAATAAAAGAGAATAAAATTATGGCATTTGCAGGTAAATGGATAGAGTTGGAGAATATCATGCTAAGTGAAGTAAGGCCATCTCAGAAAATGAAATGCCGAATGTACCCATTGATAAGTGGAAGCTGATCCATAATGTGGGGAAGGACCTGGGAACAATGGTGGAACTCTGTTCACAGGGGTGTAAGGGGGGAGGGGACATGGGGACAGTAAAGATGGTGGGATATGATGGTCACCATAGCCCTAACTTTATGTATGACTGCATATATGTTGTGATTCTATACAACTTACAACTAGAGAATTGATATGTTATCCTCTATCTATGTACAATGAATCAAATTGCACTCTGTTATCATGTAAGCCTAAATAGAACAAATAAATAAAATATGAAAAAAAAGAATGTTAATCTAGGGTCTCTGTGTCCCATGGAGGACACACTCTTCCTGAGTAGTCTTGTATTAACCCATGGATAATGTTATAATTCATATGGTGACAAATGTCCATGTCCTTTCATCTTTCCAGAGCCAAATATTCAATGGCTTATTGGATATATTGAGACAAGTCATCTCAAACCTAATGCGACCAATTGGAATTTATTTCCTTACCTTCAAGCTTATTCTTCTTGATGCTTTAATATAATGAATGGAACCATTATTTCTGGGACAGAAAACTCGGAGTCATTTTGACCCCTTCTGTTTTATTAATCGTTCCATCTCTGTCACTCATGAGGACATCAACCAGTTTTAAATTTTTCTCATATTCATCACAGTTGATCTAGCCTTGCTTTTCATTCAGTTCTTATCTCCTTGGAGATGGAATTGTGCAATTGCTACTGAATTAGCATTTCCACACTTTTGTCAGGATGACTATTATTAAATATAACTAATGCTGTTATACCCCTGCTTAAATTTCTTCATTGGCTCACCATGATTTTCAAAATAATTTTTAAATCCTCAGCAGAACTTCCCTGTCTACCTATTAATCTCATCTACTATCCCTTCTTGTCATGTGTACACTGATCTTTAGCAGTTTCCCAGACACATCATGTTGTTTCACTCCTGCCCCTAAACCTTCTGCCCCTCACTGAGAATATGCTCTCTTTCATTTGGCAGAAACTTACTTGTTGTTCAAGACTTCAAGTCACCCAAGTGCATCCATGGACGTCCTCCTTCCCCCTGAGCCTGATGGATGACCCTTGTCTGTATTCCTACCCAGTCTCACATGTTCCTTTTTTGAAGCACCTATCTTCCATTCTAGATTTGTTGATTTGTCATCTGTATTTCTCCAAGTCTGTAAGTTCTTTCAGAGTAAGAGCTGCCTCTACTCACATTTATTGTATTAGCATAGCATAGAGTGTACTCTCAATACATTTGTTAAAAGTATGACTAATCAAGAAACAAGAACCATTCCTTAAAAAATATCTAATAACCCCATTTTGGAACCCCATCATGTGAGAATTATAATACTTCCAAAGAACAATGGAACTATGGGAAAAATGTATTGGGGTAGTTATTGGTATTGAGGATGAAGATAGATGATTCTATAGCGTCTATGATTATTGTGAAATGCTTTTATCATATAAGTATCAAATCTACACTGTAAGCTACATGAGAGAGTGGTACACATCTATTTTGTTTGTATTAATCACCTTAGCTCTTAGCCCTAGCTATTAGGCACTCAGTAAATATTTTTGAAATTTGTTGAATGAGTACACTATCTGACATTTAAATCATGTGGAATATGTCCTGCTCATATTTACAGAAAAGAAGTGTCCACTTTTTGATTTCTTGGAGGTCTTTCCATGTTATCTATTAATCTTTTAAATGTATATTGTCAGTTCCCCCTGCCCCAGTTTGTTTTATTTTTTAAACTATATTTGAGGTGCTTTGGTTTTTCAGACATTATTAATTGATTGATTAATATTTGTTAGTTAAACTTTTCATTCTTTTCCTTTATTATTTCTGGGTTTTGTGCTCACATTGTACAGTGCATTTAGTAAACATTATTCATGTTAATAATATGCCTACAGAGGCTTATTCTACTAAGTTTGGGAAAACATTCTTCTATATTTTACTATGTTATATTTTTTGAACCTATGTTAAGATCTTCAGTATAACTATTTATATGTGCATACCATACATCTTGACTTCATGCTCAATATGCCTTCTTTGTTGCATATTATTTTATGCTTTTGTTTTGTTCTATTTTGCCCTCATTTGATTCTAAGTGACAATGAGTGTGTAAGTATATTGAAATCAATGATGATGATCTTATTCATAAAATTATCCCAGGTAGTGAGTCTTCCAACTGAAGTCCTGCATTCACCTTCTATCTATTGGACCCTGTGATATTTCTTATTGGTCTTCTCATAACTTTGGCTGCCCAATCCCTTTACCCAGAAATCATTAGGATAGTTTTTTTTAAAAGCTAGAAAATAATTTGTGTGCCACAAATATTTGTGTCTATTTTGCTGTATCCCTGATGCCTAAAACTGTGCCTGGTACGCAGTACACACTTGATAAATACATTTTGGTTCTATAAAATAAATCATGCTACTTTTCTACTTAAAAATTTTCAAGTACTTTCCATTCCATCATAAGAAAGTGATTTCAGTCAAGGTCTTGTATGTTCTCATCTCTGCTTGCATGTTGCACTCCATATAATCCTACTCGTTCTTGTTCAGAAACCCACGTGACCTTACAACACAATTACTGTCTCTCCACTGCACAGACTGAGTCCTTTCCCCTCTCTGGGCCTTTGTAGATCTCGCCCTGTTCCCACTTTGAGAAACTTCTTGTCTACTAGATGACAGCTTAAATGTGACCATCTCAGGGAAGTGTTTCCAGACTCAGAAATTAAGAATATAGTTACTTCAAGTTGTTTTAATTTCTTTTTAATCGTATTTTTGCAACTCACAGTATTTTTTATTTTTTATTTCTTTTTAGTTATACATAATATACCTAACATTAGATTTCCTCCTCACTCTGCCTGTTTTTTCCTTTCTTCTACTCTAGTGATCTTTCTGCTATTCACTTTTAGTTTGTCGTCTTTTTAGTTAGTGTCTTGCTTATGTACATGATAGTGAGATTCACTGTGGTATATTCTTATATAGGAAAGTTAGGTCAGATTCATTCCTCTCTTCTTTCCTTATCCCATCAGATTAATTCCTCTCTTCTTCCCTCTGTTTTCCCTTCCCATGTCCCCTTCATCTAGTTCACTGCTCTTTCTTCTGTTATGATGAAATGCTCCTTCCTTTTCCCTTTCTCTCTCTCTCTTTTCCCCCCTTATTTTGGACTAGTTTCCACATGACTTACAATCTTTTATAATCTTGTTTACTTTGTTTTTATTTTCCTTTTTCTTGGCTAGAACATAAGGTGTATGAAGATATGCATTTTTTTTTTTATTTGTATTTTTCTCTGATGTGATCCCAGTACCCAGCATAATGCCTAGGGTATCCAACAAATACTTGTTAAAAGATTTTCAAAGGCTTACTTTTAGTACAATCACTATCATGCCAATGCTGAGCTATCCAGTGATAATTGACAATTTTTAAGGAAGTAACTCTATGGATGGAAAAATTTATCATGACATCATTGATAACTTTCATTTTAATGACTCAAATATAAAAACAAAAATGAAACAACTTATGTTCAAATAGGTTTGATTCATTCATCCTTTTATTCAAAGTGCTTAAAATTATCAATGTGTGAATTCATATAAAGGGACACAACCTAATTATGTAATTATTTTCATTAAAATAATTATATGGAAGTTATATGGAAATAATGGAAAAGACAATAAACAAAGTGTTAAAGGTGCTACTTATTTTAAGAGAAAATATGTGATCTCTTTGGAAGGACAGAAAAAAGGAAAGGACAAAAAAAACTACTGTTATGGAAACTGGAAAAAAAATTTAAAATGAGCATAGATTGGAACTGCAACTGTGGACAAAAGCCTAAAACTACCACCTGACAAGTCTAAAGTATGTGTTGGTACTCAGAACAATGTTCGGGACTTTTGGGGGCACAAAGAGGTCAGTTAAAGCTGTAAAGTGAAAACATCTGGACAGCTGAGAACAAAGAAACAATTACAAAAAACAAAAGTGTATAAACACTAGATGGGACGTTCTTTTAAAAGATAAAAATTATATAGCAGAGAAGAGTTGAAGAAATGGAAAAAAGCAAAATAAGGAGAAGAGAATATGGAAAAGGCTAGAAATACATAAAGACAGAGGAAGAAATCTGGTAAGAACTCATGCAAAATTATAACTGTCCTAGAAACTGAAAATAAGCATGTGTTAAAAAGTACACAAAGGCCAACTTGTATAAAGTCATGATGCCTGACTAGTAGTCGTGCTGCTTTATAGTATGTGTCAGCTTCCAATATTTTTAAAGTGCTTTTTTCTTTCCAAATTGAAAGGAAAGCCTAGAAAAATTAAAATGAAAACTCTTCTTGCTTTGGAAATTGCTTTACCATTTTTTTGTTTTGTTTTGTTTTTTGGTAGTGGGGATTGAACTCAGGGACCCTCAACCACTGAGCCACATCTCTAGTCCTATTTTGTATTTTATCTAGAGACAGGGTCTCACTGAGTTGTTAGCACTTCACTGTTGCTGAGGCTGGCTTTGAACCCATGATCCTCCTGTCTCAGCCTCCCAAACTGCTGGGATTACAGGTGTGCACCACTGCATCTGACTGCTTTACCTTTTTTAGAGATATTTTACCCTGTCTTCTATCAAAGAGTGAAAATACAAATATGTATACAAAATGGAAAAGTATTAATGGAAATTGTTCCAATTACCCAACACATATTTAGTAGCTGAGCATTTACTACAAGCCCTGTGTTTGGGATAATAGAGATAACAAGGGTGGGATTCTTTTGTTTCTAATGTAAGTGAGGAGTTCAGAGATAATCAAATGACTGGATTCATGAAAACCAACATCACACCTACATTCAGTTTATTTGCTGATCTCTCATTATGCAGAGTTTATTCTACAAGATGCAAAGATGAAGAAGGCACCCTCACCACTGCTAGTGAAACATTGATGGCTCCCAGATTTGGGCAGAGAGTTTAGCATTTTGATTCCAGATCTGCTGTCCTTAGCTGAGGAGTTGTAGAATGCTTCAGGTTCTGTATCTAAAAAATGTTCACTCTATAGAATATGGCAAAGATTTTTACTGTTCATTAAATGTCCATGTACTTCACATTGCCCAGTTCCCTTGTGGTTATTGCCAGACAGATGAGTAATTCCAGCCAAAGAACTAAGAGTAAAACTAATATATGTCAGTTTACTCCAAAGAATTAGAGACCTACTGTGCACACTTTAGCTGTTCCCTCTTGAGATGACCCCAAAACTGAGGAAGACATCCGTCTGGAAGTTTAACTGACCCACATTAAGTTAGAATAAAATTTGTAGGCCAGAAATAAACTTTCGGGCTATTAATTGTGTTGCTGTTCCTGAGTACATTTGTCACGGCTACAGAGTCAGTGTGGACCAATGTATAAAATGATTGTGAGAACCATAGAAGTTGTTGCATGTAAGATTCTTGGTATAATGCCTTGTACAGAGTAAGGTATTATAAATAGACTCTGCATAATGAGAGATCAGCAAATAAACTTACGGAGTAAGCGATTAATAAGTTAAAGTGTTGTTTACAGATCTACCTAAATAAATTAGTTATTAAAAGATTTTCTTATTATTTTGTTCTAGAAATAACTCAATATTGGAAAGGAAACTCTGGAATATGTTGGTAGATTATTTTCAAAGCTCCTTTGATGCTTTTTGTTCTTCTAACGCTTCTTTTCTTAATTAAATACACTTGATCTTTTGTGATAGAGTAGTTACTCATTGAACTTGTATTTTTTCTACGCATAGTATATGTTTTTGGTCAGAGGTCTCTATGGTTTTTATTTATGGATAATTCATTGCTCCAAACCAATAGTGAAAACTAGTGATCTTTCAAATGTGGAAACACCCTATAATTTTCTTCTGGCACTGCAACAACCTTGATGTTCATCTTTCTCTTTTCTGGCTGAACCTATATGCACTTAAGTACAGGATCACATTAAGAAAATGCTCAGACCACATGTAAACAACCCGTGGCTAGACAATTCCCAAATATAATGCAATGTCCACTTTCAATGGATGTGAGCTTCTGTGTTGCTTTCTTTACCATATTTTTCCAAAAACAATGTGACTTATTACTTTGTCATGAATCAATGTATTATGGCTTAAGTCTAGACATGCTCTGATTTTTAAAGAAGTAGATCACCCTTTGCCCCTAGAGGTGGAGATTTGGGCATTTCTTATGCCCTGGGACACTCTCTAGGTATATATAGATAGCACATCTTGATTTAAAAGAGTTAGGGAAAAGATTTGGAAGAATGTGTGAAGGAACTAGAATGCATTTGATTCATCTACAGATGAAACAAAGATGACCAATGAGAAATAAAGGGCAGAGGGAAATGAGTTATACGCATTGAATTGTTGATCAATTTTATTTTTCAATAAGTAAAGTTACCACTTCAAAGGAAAAGAAAAATTGTGAATGTATTTGATAAATCAACTGGCTCTATATCATTTTAGTATCAGTTGATAGAAAAACAAACCCAGAAATTTTATTCATTTAGTCAGTGGATTTTATAAACTAAATCAGGAACCTGTTTCCCTCAGCTTTTCTTCCCTCCTCTTTCTCTCAGTAGTTAAGATATGACTCATCAGGATTGATTATACAGCTGACAAAAACAACCATGAGAAGGCAGGATGAGTGCTGAGGGTGGAGGTGAGCAGCACTCATTTAAATACTGCAGAAGCATCACCATGTAAAGCTCCTGGGTGATTCTCTCACTCACGTATCAGAACTCAGAGGTAAGCAACCAAGTGTCTACACAGGCCCAGGACTAAGATACCAAGTAGAAACAGAGTTGCCAGAATGGGCAGGGTCTCATTTGGAGGCCATGGGATCTGAACTGGACAGGTCTTGAACTGCTCATGTGACCAGAAGCTTGAATGAGGAACAAAGCAGCTGCACTTCCGGAAGGATGCAAGCACCAGGCTGGGAAGTGTGGAGGGAGTGAATGGTGGCATCCTGAAACAGGCTGGTGGAGTGGCTCAAGGAACAAGAACAAGGTTAACAAGAATCAACATAAAAGATGCAGAGAGAGGAGGACAGAGAGAGAATAAAACAAGTTGTCATTGTAAATGAAATTATTGCTAAATACTCTGAGCTCTACATGAACCTATAAAAAATAGGTTTGGAGAAGATCAAAATAACAGAATACAAATGCCTTAAAAAGTCTATACAATAATGTTAATTTTCATGCATATTTCATAAATTTGAACTAAAGTAAAAATAAGACTGAGCTTTTCACTCCTCAGTGGGCAAAGAAAAACAGTTGATAGTAGACTTTTAGCTCTTGGGTGGGCAAACAAAAAATTTAGTTCTGTTGTTCTAAGTACTTGATAGAGCAATTTGGAAATTGTTGCAAAATTTTAAAATAAAGGAGCTCTTTAAAAAAAATTTTTTTTAGTTGTTGATGAACCTTTATTTTGCTTATTTATCTATCTGTGGTGCTGAGAATCGAACCCAGTGTGTTACACATGCTAGGCAAGTGCTCTACCACTACGCTACAACTCCAGCCCTAAATGAGCTCTTTAATGCAGCAATTTTAATTTTTTAGCTCTATTTTCACAAGTTCAAAGACACATGCACACACACATATACAAACACACACAAACCACAATCTTCATAGCTGTTTTTTGTAATTATACAAATAGTGAACACAACTAATATCCTTCTACAGGGGTTGGTTACAAAGATTACGTTATGTGATCCAATGGAAAACTTTGTAATGTGTTAAAAATACATTGATATGTGTTGATATAGAGTCATAGAATATGGAATAATCTCCAAAATATATTGTTAAATGACACAAGCAATCTGTAATACTTTACATAGGGTTTTCTCTAATATTAAAGAAAAGCTAAAGGAAACAGTCTTCAGGGAGTAAACAGGAGTGCACTGTGGGGAAAGATGAGTACTCAAAGTGTCTGGAAGAGAGTGTGCAATTAATGTAGGTGTGAAAGAGCATGGAGGTCCAGGAAAGAGGGAAGAATCCACTTAGGATGCATGCCAAAGTGCCTTGATGTTAATTTTATATTATTGTTTCCTTCCCTTGAATTCTGGTGTGCATGCCACTATAAATGTGTATGATATCCAGAAAGAAAACAATTTCTGGTTACCTAGAGTAACGACTAACAAGGTTAGAAATGATTCAAACAAACATGCTGACAGGACCTGTGTACACAGAGAACACCCTAGCTCTCAGGAACAGGAGTCATTTACTCCTCCCCAGAGCAGAGATAGGAGGCTCTCAGGTACAGCCCAAAGTCAACTTCAACCATCTCCCATGGCAACAAGGGAATCCACATCAGCCTTTTAAGTAAACAGGTACCTACACTGTTAAAGTACCAGACATCAGCTGGCCAAGAATGCAAATATTTATCCTCTGAGCTGATAAATATGGCAATTTAAATTTCCTTTAGTGGAATTTTGAGTTAATTCTGGGGACATCATTTGCCTCATATGTATATGTGTATGTGTGTAACTGGTAGCTTTTTACTCATATTTACCAACTTTGTAGATCCAAGTCCTGAGGTAGACTTTCTTGGATGAAGTTGATTTTAGAATCATAATCTTAACTTCCTAAGTCTTTGGTGAGGCCAGGTATGGTACCATGATCCTGCTGGATCTCACACCACCACCCAAAGTGTGATGTTGACAAATTTCTCTTTTTTGTTCTTCCAGCTTTTTAATAAAGGATCCTATCTTTTTTTTTTTTGTAAAGAAAAAAGTATATTTTCTCTATTTGAAAATGGTATAACATTTTAAATAGAAAGCCCTAAAGATACCATAAAACACTGTTAAAACTAAAAAGAAAATTCAATAAGGTTTCAGGATACCAAGTCAACATACAAAATATAATTCCCTTGTGATATATTAACAATGAAGTCTTTGTTAAAACATTAAGAAAACAATCTCATAGCCATTGCACAACATTGAGTTCCAAAGAGATAGCACCAGAGCCAGTAAAAGTGGTACTGAGGATTGGGTTTATGCTCAGTGGTAGAGTACTCACCTAGCACATATGAGGTACTGTTTTTTTTGGGGGGGGAGCACAACTTTTCATTTCTCTGGTTGTATGTGATGTAGAATCACAACATACATGCAGTCATACATAAAGCTAGGGCTATGATGTGCATCATATTCCACCATCTTTACTGTCCCCCTGCCCCCTGCCCCCTCCCATCCCTGTGAATAGAGTTCCTCCATTCTACCCATGTCCTCCCTCATATTATGGATAAGCATCCACTTATCAACAAGAACATTTGGCATTTGGTTTTCTGAGATTGGTTTACTTCACTTAGCATGATGTTCTCCAACTCCATCCATTTACCTGCAAATGCCATAATTTTATTCTCTCTTATCACTGAGTAATATTCCATTGTGTATATCTACCACAGTTTACAGTATCTTTATCCATTCATCTATTGAAGGGTATCTAGGTTGGTTCCACAGTTTAGCTATTGTGAATTAAGCTGCTATAAACATTGAAGTGGCTGTGTCACTGTAGTATGCTGTTTTTAAGTCTTCTGGGAATAGACCAAGGAGTAGGATAGTTGGGTCAAATGGTGGTTCCATTCCAAGTTTTCTAAGTAATCTCCATACTGCTTTCCAGATGGGTTGTATCAATTTGTAGTCCCACCAGCAATGTATAAGTGTGCCTTTTCCCCCACAACCTCGCCAACACTTATTGTTGTTTGTATTCTTGATAATTGTCATTCTGACTGGCGTTGAGATGAAATCTTAGGGTAGTTTTGATTTGCATTTCTTTGATTGCTGGAGATGTTGAACATTTTTTCATATGTCTGTTGATCAATTGTATTTCTTCTTCTGTGAAGTTTCTGTTCAGCTCCTTGGCCCATTTATTGATTGGGTTGTTTGTTTTTTTTGGTGTTAAGTTTTTTGAGTTCTTTATATATCCTGGAGATTAGTGCTCTATCAGATGTGCGTGTGGCAAAGATTTGTTCCCAGAATGTGGGCTCTCTGTTTACTTTATTGATTGTTTCTTTTGCTGAGAAGAAGCTTTTTAGTTTGAATCCATCCCATTTGTTGATTCTTGATTTTACTTGTTGTGCTATAGGAGTCTTGTTAAGAAAGTAAGGTCCTAATTCGACATGATGAAGATTTGGGACTATTTTTTCTTCTATTAGGTGTTGAGTCTCTGGTCTGATTCCCAGGTCCTTGAAGGATCCTGTCTTGATGCTTGTTTTTTATCAAGTTGTCATTTTATAGGTCTCTTGGTGAATCTGACTCCTTGGAAGTCACCATGGAGACCAGACACACTTGAGTCAGAATTGTTCCTAAATACAACAAAAGATGTCCCAGTAGAGAAGAAATGTTTGTGCTTTTTTAGTGACTTTTTCTCTCTTTCATTGTTAAGATCCTTATAGGCATAAATAAAATGAATATAATAACAAATCTCATTTCCTTTTATTATTTTGCAAAAGACATTTGGTTCTTGGTTGTCTTCCTCTACTGCAATTTTGATGCTCTTCCCCACCTGTAGTTATCAGTGAATATGTCACTCGATTTTTATTCTGGCATGGACCAGAACTCAAAGGGTTTCTAGTGGTATTATTTGTGATTATTTTAATAAATTTTGTTTTTCTACAACTGACTTTGTGGTCTTGGATGCTTCTTGAGACCATCAGTATAATCAATTGTGAAATAAAAATTTCCGGGAAATTTTTTTTGTCATAGGACTGCATAACTCTATAATCCTGTGCTTCTTGTCAGCTAATGATATTTTTGGTGACTTGGAAGTTGGTGTCAGCAGTCAGACTCCCCTGCTTATTTGGCATCAGTCCCCTGTTCACTCTGTGGACCTCTTTCTCACACAGGAATTTCTTTGATCTCAAGGACAGCTCTGTAAGGTGCAAAGCAAAACCAAATACCAGGCTACTCCCCTCTATGGTCCTCATGACAACATGAATTGTCCAAGAGAACAAGAAAGCTTGAACAACTATCCTCTTCTTGAAGCACTTTTCACAAGTGCCAAATTAATTTCTATCAACACAAACATTATTGTTAAGAAGAAATTTCCCCCAAATAAAAGGAACAGAATGAGTGACATTTCAAGATGGCTTTGATTATCCATTTTCATAAATATAACAGCACCCTGAGGGAAACAATTACTTTTTTTGTTTTTTTTTACCATTAACTACATTCTCCAGAGCTTTGAGAGTGATTTTTATATCAGTCCTTTCTTTATTACTAAATTATATTGCAGCATACATGTAACTTGCCAATGAACTGACCTGTTTTGAAATATTCTTTTTTTAAAAAATAATGAGTGAATCAGCATGGTTATACATAAATTAATTTGATACTGAACATGCAGGAGCAAGAAATCTTTAATAAAATATGACCCTGGTGCCTTCCAAGTAAAAAAAGTAAGGATATCTAATACTGAAGGCTAGCAAAACATTGAATGCATGCTAAATTTAAAACCTGAGATGAAGAAGAATCGCGAGACCTGAGTTAAGATATGCTACTTTCACACAAGGCATTTCTGTAGGAATAGCATTTGATGGGAAAACATGGAAGAATACTAAACCAAGGCAGGTATACATGATTTATATTTAGGAGAGGCAACTCTACAGTTGAACAGAGATTCATTATATGTGTATTTGGAACTTCACTTAAAATGATTTATGAGAATAACAAATTTCATCCCCTTTATGATAAAGCAAAGGCAAATCTTAGCCTCAATAAGCAAGTTTTGTTGTTGTTGTTTGTTTTGTTTTGTTTTTTAACAGCCGGAGGAAAAATCCACGTGTTTCTACCTCCTACTTCTCTAAGAACAGAGTATTTGGAGTTAGAAATATTTTGCATACTTGCTGGGTGAATGTGGACAAATCGCAAGAAAACTCTCTAAACATCATTTGTTCATTTCTAGTCTGAAGATAATAAAATAATAAATTATATATGAAAATACATATTAGGGGCTGATGCATGGTCAGAAAAATTGTTAGGACTTATTTTCCTGAGCTCTCTGTGCTTCTGTAGCTGATGGACATGCACAGGCATCTGTTTCTGACTATTCTGTATGTGTCTCTGAAACTGAAAGGAGGAAAAAGGTGGAGCAGTTCTGCTCTTTTCTGATCATGTGTGAGGTCTGGCCATATGATGTGAGGTTGCAAGGATTTGAGATTCATTTAGGAGTTCGACTGAGAGAGAGGTAAGTGGTAAAAAAAGAAGAAAAAAATATTTTGAGGAAGATAGAGATGTTAGATATTTATCACTCTAAAAACATAAGATTCTAGCATGGCCTCAGAATCTTTCTTGATAGAGACACCAATAGATTGAAGTTAACCTAAGAGATGAAATTTATTAGTCATTGGTTAAAATGATCAATGACACACAAAGTGTTTCATTGGACCAACAGCATCAACATCTTCTGGTTTTAAGTTAGAAGTACCAGTTCTGAGGCCTACCCTTAGATCCATTGAACCAGAATTTCTGCCGGTGGGGCACAGGAATCTGTGCTTAGCAGGCTCTCCCGGTGATTCTGGTGCCCAAGTGTGAGATGCCTACTTAAATGAATGGTGAATTAAATAAACAAAGAACCAATTGGGGAACACATAGCATACGGGGAACCTCATATGCTTATTTGTTCCAATAATCCTTTGAGTTTTGAGTAAACAAATATTAAAGTACTCAGATAAGTACATGAGAAAAAGAGAGAGAAATCTAGATTTCACAGTTGGGATATAGTTTTCATTCAGCAAGGAGAGATAGTTAGAATACAATTCTCAATTCTAAAATGTAAAGCCTATCTTTTTCTTCTTCTCCTACTCTACCTCCTCGTCCTCCTTCTCCATCTCCTCCTTCTTTCATTCTGTCACACTAAGCAATATAGGTAAGAAACAAATATTTCTGTGGTGCCAACAAAATTTAATTAGCCTTTGAAGCCAGAAAAAAAGTCACTAGAAAAATTAGATCTCAGTTCACTGCTCTTTTTACAGAATAATATCATTTCTCACAAAAAATCATTATAAACCAAAAAGTCATCCAATTTCTAAAATCTTGGAATAACTTTATCCACCATGAAATCTAGAGAGGTTGTGGAAAGAAAAGCATGTGTCAATGCAGAATTTGGCCGTTAGAGTTTGAAGAGAAAGTTTTGGTCAGAGCTTGGGGATTGATAATAAAAATTCCCACTTTTAAAATTTTTAGCAGATTATGTGTTATGTTTTCTAAAATGGCTAGCCAGATAAAGTTTCAGGAAGAGGTCTGAATAAAATGTTCCAGCAACTGTTTCTTTTTCTTCCATGTTTTCTTTTGGAATACTTCTCTCTTTGGCCAGAAAGAATTTTTCTTGTGCCTGGCAAAATAAGCAAAATGCAAACTAGACAAAGAATAATGTACCTTAAAAATACTGTATGAATGTATTTATTTTGGCTAATCTTCTATAAGATCCAGTCTCCCTATTGGCCACGTTAATTGGAACCACAGTGTTTGCTCAGGTGGGTGCCTTTACACAAGGAAGCAGAACATGAAGATCATATGGTTGCCTCTCGGCTGGGTGATGCTTGGCAGCTTGTTACTGATAGCAGTGCCACTGATGGTCACAAGTTGCAAGTGCTGGTATGGTCCGGTAGCTTGTTTCTTAAGAAAGTCACCTCATCACTGCAGGATGAAGACTGCTCTTTTGTTTTCACTTCTTGTGTGAGATTCCAGCAATTATTTCAGCAACCAGAGGGTGAACTAACCAAGTTAGACATGTCAAGGACAAAAAGGCTGGTTCTTAACTGACTGTCCTGCTGTAGATATGGCTTTAGTCCCAGCAGTTTCTTAATCTGAACCAACTGGCTAAGAAAAAGAATCATGACTTCTCTTTCCTCAAGACTACTTTGTCAGAACCTATTGATGGATTTTTGTGTGGCATGTTGAACTGCACCTAACATTCTGTGTAAAAGTTTTCTTTTCTTCCCCCTTCTAACTGTGGTTGTTAGGCAGGTTATCACATTTCTGGAGACTGTTTTGAAGCACCTACTGTCTCTGTTCTCTGCTGAAAGTTGATCCAAGTATGTAACAAAGACAACATGTAGTATACTCTTGTAACCAGGTTCCCAAATGGTCACATTTCAATGTTAAAATTATTTCCAGGAGGTTTACTATTAGTGAGTGACAGAATTCCTCGATTTATAATATAATTTTTTTGTCAGTCACTCCTCTGGTTACCCTCCCGTAGAGCTCAACAAATATTTCCAGGCAGTCCCTGTGTGTTTCAGCACCGGCATCAAGCAGAGACTGCCATGTTAAAATGGGCACAGCATTTCCAGCCCCAGAAGCTTTGAACTCTCCAGCCTGCTCAAGCTGACACATGTGGTGCTCAGTATGTTGTCATCCAGAGGGCACACCATTGTTCTTTTGAAATAGATGTGTGCACAGGATTTGTGAAGTCACCAACATCATAGTTGGCAATTCCAATAGCTCAGATAGAGGGGCAGCTTCTTAGACCAAGGGTGTGGCATGCCAATGGCATCTGTCTTCCTGCTGGGGGAGGACTGGAGTTTGTGCAATTGACAGTTATAACCCTAACTGTGCCCTCAACACCAAGTCTTGTAAACCTTAACACTTTTTCTAAAAAATATTTTTCCAGTTGCAGACGGACACAATATCTTTATTTTATTCATCTTTATGTGGTGCTGAGGATTGAACCCAGCGCCTCACGCATGCGAGGCAAGCACTCCACCACTGCACCACAATCCCAGCCCTAACTTAACACTCTTTATTAAAAATCCAGCTGAATTCAACAGATGTTTTCTGAGAACTATATTTGGCATTCTGGATAAATAAAATGCAATGGACTGTCTGCTCTTACTTTTGTGAGTAATTGTGAAAGCAAGGCAAATTACATCCTATTTACAACCCCAGAATGACAGCCTTTCCTCAGGATTCATGATGATAAGCATAAAAATAAGTAGGAACAGAAGTCACATACTGTGAAATTACTAGATTGTGCTAGATATGATGCTTGACTTCTTTTTCTAAAAAAAAAATATTTTTAGTTGTAGATAGACACAGAACCTTTATTTATTTTTATGTAGTGCTGAGGATCCAACCCAGTGCCTCATACATGTGAAGCAAGTGCTCCACCACTGAACTACAACCCCAGCCTGATGCTTGACTTCTTTTTCACATCATGTCCTTTAAGTCAAAGGGGAGAAATCTATTGCTATTTCTGTATTACAATTGAGAAAACTGAAATTCAGAGAAGTTAATCATGTAAACATACCCAGACCAACTGGTATGGCTAAATCTTGACCAAGAGTCTGTGCTCTTTCTTTTTTTATTCTGAATATTTATAGTCCCCAGACTGGCAATTATAATGCTGGTATTTTGAAAAAGAGAGTTATTTGGGGAAATTTTCTAGCTTGATCTTTTCTGAAGAACATAAGAATTATGTACGTGAATCAAAAGTACATTAGAAAGAGGAATCAAGCTGGGCATGGTGGTGCAATCCTGTAATCCCAGAAGTTTGGGAGGCTAAGATGAGAGGATTGCAAGTTCAAAGCCAGTCAAAGGAATTTAGTGACACCCTGTCTCAAAATAATAATGAAAGGTATGGGGATATGGCTCAGTGGTTAAGCACCCCTGGGTTTACTCCCCCAGTACTGGGGAAGGGGGGGAGAGAGAGAGAGAAAAGAAAAAAGAAAAGAAACAGATAATGACATGGTTTTAATAACACCACATAAAGAGGCACATTTTATAAAGTCAATGTCTAGATATCTACCATTTTGAGCATTTTATATGAATTAACTCTTAAATCCTATAGCTGTCCTATTAGGTAGTGATATTATCCATGCTTTACATTGAGGAAACTAAAACACATGGATGTCAAATTGCCCAAAGTTACTCTACTAATGTGGTATAAGATTTAGAGGTTACTAATGTGGTATAAGATTTAGAGGTTACTGTTCCTTTTAATTATTTCCATTTTCCCATTGATTTCATGACAGACAAATAATATACAGCATCATTTTTTTAAAAAATTAAACTGCATTAATTTAAATTACTTGAATGAGCATTTATTGAGCACAAACAATAAGAAGACACAGGCATTTGTGCTAAACACTAGGGATAAAGAAAATATACATATTAAAGTTCTTTTTATTCTGTTACCGTGCTCACCTTATTGGGGGTAAATGATAAACAAAAAGAGAATTTAACATAGTAGATTGCCAATAGATCTGCACATGGAGAGATACAAAAGTTCTTGATACTCTTAAAATTCAGAGACAACTTTCTGAGAGGAGGTAATAACCAAGTGGTTTGAAACATATGTTAGAATTATCCAAATGAAAAGGTTAAAATAGGGTATGTATGTCAAAGTCAGTTAAAAGATGCTACAATAATCAGTACTGCAACATTTTAGGGGCCAAAAGTAATTCAGTTTGATTTCTTCCTAGTCCTCATGCTAACTTAAGGACACTGCCCTTACTCAGGGCCAGAGGCTAATAGATCCTCTGGAAGACTGCTATTTGCCATGGCAGGAGGCAGAATGATGTGAAAATCACACATGTGTCCCTAAAATCTTCTATTTGAGTGTGTCACTCATAGATTTTACTTACTCTTTATAGGTCAAGACAAGTCATGGTCATTTTCAAAGGGGTGAGAAAGTATTATCCTACCATGTTCCAGAAGGAGGACATCTGGAAATAGAGACCAGAAGAGTATTCTAGACATAGCCAAACCTGAGGCTTGATAAAATTCTGTGTGGATAAGAGACTATAAATAATATGGTTCTTTTAAGTAGTGCAACAGAGACTATCGGGAATTTTTGACAATATAGACTAAAGTCAGGTTAGGAAGGCCTTGTAGCCATTCTTACAAACTTGGGCTTTATTCTATAAACTTCAGAGACCAAAAGAAGGAGAACGAGCCTCAGGTTTTGTTTTGGACAGGTGACCAAGGCAGAGTGAATGAATTTGAAGAAATTAAAACTAAAAGCAAGAAACTCAATTAGAACATAGTTAAAATCACAGGATGAAAACTGTATTGGAGATACTAGATGAAAAAAAAGGATTAATTTAAAAAATATTTAGGCCAGGCATGGTGGCACACGCCTGTAATCCCAGCAGCTCAGGAGGCTGAGGCAGGAGGATCACAAATTCAAAGCCAGCCTCAGAAATTTAGTGAGGCCCTAAACAACTCAGTGAGATCCAGTCTAAATAAAATATAAAAAGGGGCTGGGGATATGGCTCAGTGGTCAAGTGCCCTGGATTCAATCCCCCAAATAAGAACAACAACAAAAAATAAGAAGGTATTGTTTAGTTGGATATGCAGGGTGAAGACAAATCAAAAACCAACAAATTTCTCAGACTTAAAATTTGGTTGATGTTGATAGGGAATATAATAGCAGCAGAATTGATGAGAAAATGAATATTGGATATAGCCTGTATTTCCCACATGATTAAAAATATCAAACAGGTATTTGTATATGAGAGTTGGAAATCTTAAGGAAAAGTCATGGATAGAGGTTGAGTTTTGGAGATCACTGGGATACAGAAGTAGTGACAATCATGAAAATGGAAATGACAGTCCAAAGAGAAACTCTCCACTGAAAAGCAATGGACCAAGGATGAAATTCAGAAACTCCAGCATTCAGGAAAGATATGAGCCAGGGGTAGCTCACAAAAGGGATTAAAAAAGAAGAAAAAATTGAGGCAGGAGTAAGAACTCAATGGAGCAAATGTTTCAGTCATACTAAGGATTATAGTAAAAGGGTCTTGAAGTGCTCTTTGGACTTGGGGATTAGTGAGTCTATTCATAAACATTGACAGGACCTATTAATTAATTGGTTGGGAGAGAAAGTAAATGTCAGCGGGGTTGAGAAGTGATGGGGGGGGGTGCCAGCATGAGGACAATGAATAGATTACTTTTTCAAAAAATTGACAAAAAAGATAAAAAATAATATGGCATGTTAATAGGGGCATAGGGTCAGGGAATTTTATAAAATTGGAGATTTGGGGGGGTGTTTATGAGCTATAGAGAAGGAGATTTCAACGCTGGGAACACAGGAGCTAGAAATAAATAGTATCTGTATTTCTTAAGTAGTCAACAATTGCCTTTTGACAATTATACACTTTACTATGGGAAACTGAAATTTTTCCAGAAGAGTCAACAAATTAGAAAACAATAAAATCCTTATAAAAGACAGAACTATTCAGGGAACTGAATTGGAAAGAGGCTGAGGGTTTTATTTTGACCAGATTTGCTGTATGATTTTAGCCAAATTATTTTGATTTTCAGTGGAGCAGTGGAATTCAAAGTTCAGTTAACTCAAGTCGAACTTATCTGTCTTGTTTCCACATGTGTAATATAATGGTGATCTAGTTCATGAGTAACTAGGACAAACATTTCTCAAAAAACCTGTCATTTTCCATATAACTTCAAACGGCTTTATGTTATATCATACTTAATGCCTAAAAGTCTAGACTTGAAAAAAAAACATTTAATAGTAGTAGAATTGCAGAGTAGAGAAGCATGGATGTTATTTTATAAAAGGGTCAAGGGGAAACAACAAACAAGAATTCTCTTGAAAAGATTTCAAGTACTCCAGGTTAGAGATATCACCAACCCTATGGAAAAAAATCTTGAAATAACTCCTTTGTAGCCATCTGGTTCAGACTTGCTTTTTGATATAACTGACTTGTGTGAAGTACAGCAGCCTTCTTGTTCTTGCTCAGTTTGCAACTAGGTAAGCACTTCCAATATTGTATATTGAGGCGATCATACGTGTTGCCAAGTAGAAGGAAATAATTTTTTCTGTCTTCCATACTTCAATTCACTTTCTAATTTAATGGTTATTGAATATTTTTCATTCATTCTTGCCTGGTGACTGGCCTGGAAAACTTCCTCTCAAAGATCTGGCTGTGTGTAGCTTCTCCTTCATTTGCAACTCTAGCCTAATCTGAAGCAAGAATGTCAAAATTGTAGTCCTTATTTCACATGAAAAGCATTTTCAGTTGGTTTGGTAGTGACTTTGAGCACCGGGTTGCAAAAGATGGTGAGAAAAAGTTGTAACCTAATGGGAAAAAATATGGTGATTACAAATTGGTGTCTGTTGAGAGTATAGAAAAAGAAAAGGCAACGTGAATACCAGGCATTTCCCACCCACACTGGCATCATTGGGAGTACTGAGCCTGTGCCTAATTATCACCAATTTTCTGTCTTATTCCATGTTTGGGAACTTTATCTCCATGTTGTACACTGTCTGAGTCAGTCTTAACAAATTCCATTAACTGGTGGGTCCTGAGAAGAGAAAGACATGTCATATAGAAGGCTTTGTGCTAATTATTATAAGAGAAGAAAAGATGGAAAAGGTATGGTTCCTGTTCATATTCTTGAATCCTTTCAAGTTGCTTTCTTCTTTGATTTATTTGTTGTAATTTTTCAATTTATGTACTTGGGGTGGGTTTTTCATGTGGTCAACTAACTTTAAAACAATTATTTTAGGTTCATTGGACAGAGAAAGAAAAGGGCATTCAGACAAGCCAAAGCCTTGATTCTTACCAAATACAAAATAAAGTCTACATTTGAACTGTATTTTTATTATAAAATCAAATATTCTAATAAGCTTAAAAACATCAATGAAATGTTTAGAAGCCCTATGTATTATGGGATAGGATAGAGTCAATGAGTAAATATACTGATGTTATTGAGTTTCAGTATTCACACTGTGGGAAAAACAATGTATAAACATGGAATGGGAGAGAAAGGAGAAGGTTGGATTTGAAATGGAGTTATCAGCATGAACTCATGATTTCAAACATGTCCTTCTTTCCTAGTTCTATCCCCTAAAGGGACCTAGAGCATCTATTAATAATTTTTCATCATTAAAACTTTGACACCTATTGCATACAAAGCCTATAATTTGAGCTACTTGGTTAAAATAATATTCTTCCACAGGGAAGATAATAAAAAATGAATGCCCGAATTATTTCAATTGTCCAGTCTATTTTTTTTGTCATTGTTTGGTAATGTATTTTTTAGCTGATTTTAAAAATCTGAACTCCGATCAAAGATCAGACACCTTGGCACTTAGTTTTGCTGTGTTTTTAAAGTTCTTTAACTCAAATCAGTTTTTTACCTGTTTTGACTTTGCTGGAACTGCCAATTTTGAAGAGTAGAATGTCTCTGAATCCGCCTAATTTTGACTTCATGATTAGGTTCAGATTAAACAATTTGAGCAAGAATACTGATTAGGTGCTCTTGCATACATCCCATTGTATCACTTGGGGGATGGTGCTTAGCGCGTTAGTTTGTGTGTGTGGTTTTGTCACCCGGTTAGGCTGGTGTGTGTGTTAACTTTTTTTTTTTTCATTTTGAAAGTATGCTTTTTAAAAAAATTTTTAATAGCTAATTTATAAGATGACATTCTGATGCTATATGAACATTATGTTCCCCCACAAACTTTCACCCACTAGTTTCAGCATACATTAATAATCTTTGTATTACTGTGTAGATTGCAACATAGTCATTTTCTAAATTTAAATAATTTAGAAATAAATTATTTATTTATTTAATAAATAATTTCTGTAAATAAAAGAACTCTTCTGTAAATAAAAGGACCTCTCTTTCAGTACCACTATAGAATCAAGAATTTAAAAAAAAAAAATTCAGTGTGCTACAATCCATTATGTTCAACCTTTAAACCCCAAATCATCCCATATTTGGCCCTTCATGCTTGCTGCTTTGTCCTTTTGATTCTCTGGGCACTTCCTTTGCTTTCTAACACAAGATGTTCTTGGCTCACCTTGATTCTAATCTGGAATGAGCAAATGCTCCAGGAAACATGGTTTCCATTCAGTGGTGAGTATTTCCAAACCAAGATCTTGGTACTATTTTTATGTTCATTGCCTCAAGGTGACATTGCTTCTGTGTCCCTTCAGGACACAGAGCTAGGAAGGGACATATTTTTGAAATCATGAGTTCATGTAAACTCTATTCAAATCCAGCAGTTCAGAGATGCTCCTTTTTTTCCCCCATTGCATATTTGTACATTGCTTCCCCATTATGTGGACCCTGAATCCAACAATATCAGTGTATTTATTCATTTGCTCTATCATACAGTACCCAAAAAAATCTTAATATCAACAAACCTGCTAAATAATGTTTACAACATTCTTATTCTTTTTTCCTGAGAAAAAATTTTATTAAGGGTATACATTGAGAAACATGTTCAAGAATTATTTGAATAATTTTTTAAATGTGTAGTTGTATTTTCCTTTTGACATATGATTGAGTTTGTTTCTGTGGAAATTAAATTTTAGTTTTTGTTTTTCATCTGTTGATACAATTTTATTTTCAAATATATGAAATATTTACATGACTCAAATCCCTCAAAACTATAAAAACATTGTATTCAGATTAGTTGTATGTACCTTACAATTCCTACTACAACCCCTTCTCTTTCCTTCTGACACCAGATAGTGAACCATCTGCATTCATTTTTGGTTTATTAGTCCTATTTTTCTATTTTTGCCAAAATGAATGGTGTAGTATCTATATAAATATAGATACAAACAAATGGTAGCATACTCTTTTGTGCCCCCCTTTTTTCACCCCATATCCATTCTCAGAAGTCATCCTTACTTTTAAAAAATAGCTGTATTGTAAAATAGCACTAAATTGTGAGCATGCAGCAGAATTTGTTCAACTAACCTACATACAGACCTGGGTGGTTTCCAATATCTTAATATGATACATAATGCCCAGTGAATGACTTTTCACCTGTAAGTCTTTTGTACTTGTAATAACATAGACCTTGACATAAATTCCTAGAAGTGGAATTTCTGGGTCTAAACACATTTTGATAGGTATTGCCAAATTTTCTCTAGAGGTTGTATGATAACAGAAAAGTATGAGAGAATCTTTCTTCATAACTTTCCCAACAGAGAATTATCAAGGTTTTTAATTTCAGGGAAATTTTTTTAAAAAATTCTCATGTAATTCTGATATACAGCTGGGTCAAGAACCACTGGCCTATGGTATTATTGACCATAAGAAACTAAGGAATGAGGGATAGTTATACAGTAGCAGCCAGTCGCACAAAAACAACTTAAATGTTATATGTATGTATGTTCACAATGAAACTCACCCTTCTGTATAATCAATATTCACTAATAAAAAAACAATAAAAAAAATGAAGGAGTAGGAAACAACTCATACTAATGTTTTTCAATTTTTCCCAGGTTTGACTCTGCCCAGAGGTAAGGATTAATGTCCTGTGATACTCAAGTGAAAAATACATCCCACGCTTATCTTAAAATGGAATATGCCTGTTTGGCATCGATTTACATACCTTACTTATCTGAATATGTCCAAGCTGGGTTGATGCCTGTTTATACACCAGCTGGAGAGCACATTCATGGTACCTGGCATCCTATATGACTCATTCAAATTAATACTCATCCAAACATTAGTATCAAAATGAGCTGATAGAACCCAGGCACCATGTTTTATAGTTTCTTAGATATATTTTTTAACATCTCTAAATCAGTTTGCATCTCACAGTTGATAGCATGTCATGCTTGAACTGGTACCTTTTTTTTTTCTTTTTCTCTCTTAAAGGTACATAAAATAACAGTGCATCTTGCAAGTAAAGCTATCTTGGGTTTAATGAAATATGGAATTTTTTTGTATTAGTTTTCTAGAACTGTGTAGCAAAATACCACAAAGTAGGTGGCTTAAAACTATAGAATTTGTTGTTTCACAGTTCCAGAATCTGAAAGTCCAAAATCAATGTATCAGTAGGCCCCTGCTCTTCCTGAAACCTGCCATGAGAATCCTCCCTTGCTCTCGGTCCTACCTTCTGGTCTGTTCCAATCCTTGGCACTCATAGCTGCAGCCCTGCACTCTCAGGATCTACCATCATATGATATCCTTCCCTCAGGTGTCTGTCTTCTTCTCTTCTTGCAAAGACACTAGTCAGTTTTAATTAACAGCCCACCCTACCTCTCAGTTACTGGGTGATAACTGATTGTATCAAGCAATGACTCTATTTCCAAAAATTATCATTCTGAGTGGGATACTGGGGATTAGGACTTCACAATCCATACAGTTTTTAATACCTTTAATATGAGGCTTTATATATAAAAGAGTAGTTAACTGAAAATCAAAATAACATTTTAGGCGAATTGTATGCATGCTTTATTTAGTGATCCTGAGCACACATATAGCTAATCATAGCAAAGAACCATTTTACTGTGGTTACTCTTCAAAGTCTCTGCCCTGATCCCTATGTCCCATGGTGACCACAGGCATCCTGGTCCCTGCATTCCTTTGCCTCAGTAGTCCAGCCTTCAGTGAGTGTCTTCCTCATGACTCTCAAGCTGGAGTGTGTCAGTGGGGCCCCTTGGGTTGCCTCTCTTTGCCCCAGTGTCTATTTATTTATGTGAAAAAGAGTTGTTTGTCTTTGCTCCTAAAAGTGTTCTGTGCCACAGCTACCATTGCACTACTTTCTCTGTCAGGTACTGTGTCCTTCATGTATTCCAGGGCCATCTGCCCACTAGAGGCAGCTTCCTATACTATGAAGTGATCCACCTTGGCCTGCAAGGTCAAAATGCTTCCTGGCCTTATCTTTCTTCTGTAGTTGATCAACTATGACTGTCTGCTGTACTGTCTGGTCCCCACACAGCGATCATGTGCTATACTGGCACTTCAGTGGACTTTTGTTCTGTCTCAGGCTGCCCTACCATCACAACCAGTGTGTCGTGACATGAAGCACCCCTGCCTGATGGGTTACAACCCTAGGACAAATAGGATACACTCATTCTGTGGTTTCAAAAAGGAAGAGAGAGCTTCCTGAAAGATTTTACCTAAAAAGACTATCCTGGGCTGGGGTTGTGGCTCAGCGGTTGAGCGCTTGCCTCGCATGCGTGGGGCACTGGGTTCGATCCTCAGCACCACATAAAATAAATAAAGATATAAAAAAAAAAAAAAAAAAGAAAGACTATCCTAAGAAGTCTTGGAATTATGTGCAATGTAAAACCCCTATGGGGAGCTAGTTAAGCGGCTATTTTACATTGTACACATTAAATACAGAAAGATTCAATTTGTCAGTAATACCTCAATAATGATGAGGGAAAATAAACACATAAAAATGAAAACAAAAACGAGGATCTTAAACAAGCTCTGACTGCTACAATTATGAGGGCTGCCACACTTTAATCTATTTCTAATATACTTTTAGAATCTATTTCCCAATTGTTAAACCTAAACAAACTTCCGAGTTACTAAATTGAAGTTTGTGTTTTTTGGTTTCCTTTTATAGCAATGTATGAAATGAGATTAAGTTTCACATTTACACTATGATAAAGTAACTTAGGTATGAAATAAAGTAAGCAAATAACCAAA
This sequence comes from Geosciurus inauris, assembly GCA_004024805.1. NCBI lineage: Eukaryota > Metazoa > Chordata > Mammalia > Rodentia > Sciuridae > Geosciurus > Geosciurus inauris. The sequence continues at coordinate 153,025 of PVHX01001771.1, read as the reverse complement.
AAACAAAACAAAACAAAAAAACTGTGGGCATAAAAATGATATCTTGGGCAGGTGTAAGCTAAGAAGGAATGACTTTGAAAAGTGAAAATAAAATCATTTTAATGGATAACAAAAAATATTTCTATTGCAGTTTTGCTAAAGAAAGTGGCAGGGAAAAATGGCCTAAATTGTGCTAAAGAATTTTATTGACTCTCTGACTTCTAAGTGAACACCAACATGGACATACATATGAGAATGATTAACATCAATCTGATTTGAGTTGAAAATGTAGTTTGGGATATATATATTCTCCATAGTTCCAGTGATTTAGATAATGAAGAAACTTAAAAACATTTAACAGCATTTAACTCATACCATTGACAAGGCAATAAAATAATATATCCTTGTTTGCAAGCACCAGAAAACCTCAAACCCAATTCTGGCTAACTTTAAAACTAAGAGAAATGTATTGACAACTTTGATTGAAAAGTAGAGAAACAAGGTAAACACCAGGTATAATTTGATTCAGACACTCATGATGTACAAGTTGTAGATGATTTTCTCCAATTCGCATACTTCTGGCCATTAGGCTCACTTACTCTGGTTTTCCTTAGGTAAACTCTAGAGCCTCCCAGGACCACATGCTTCCTCATTCATTTCCAGAAGGGAATAAAGAACTTCCTCACATCTTTGATTGTAATTCTTGAGTTTCACTATTATTAGGGTAATCTAGATACATGTCTGTCCTTGAAACACTGCCTGTCACCAGGAGACAGCCAAAGGTTGATTGGCTTGGGGTGGGCTTTGTACTTCTGTCTGTCTCTAGGTTTTGGTAACTGCTTCTTCCTCTTACTCCCTCTGGCCCAGGGTAGCACCTATCCCTTCTCCCAGCAGTGCAGTTACTTGCTTCAGGGTATTTGTGACTCCCTCACCTTACTTCTATTATGTTATATATGTTCTCTCTCTCTCTCTCTCTCCATATATATATATATATATATATATATATGTATATACATATACATATATATATATATATATGTATATGTATATACATATATAGTCCCTCTGATAATCTTTTCTTTATGGACCCAAGTTGGGCACACCATGTATTTCTTGCCAGGACCTAGACTGATAAACCAAGCAAGCTGCACAGTTGCCTTTCCATAGGGGAACACTGTGCTGAACATTGAGAATAGAGCCACAAGGCCCTCACTGTCCTATAGCTACCTTGATTGTCTCCCGATTCTCTGGAATAGTGAGTTCAGTTGGTGCATGTATACATCTAGGCACGAAAAAGAAGATTTCATTTTGTGTGGATCACTATTTAAACTGAAAAACTTTTTTGAAAACTGCAAAAACTTGAGAAAAGCACAGTTTAACATCAGCACATTTTACTCTAAATTTGGAGATACATGCACCTTTTAAGTTTTGTGTATTAGAATGTTGAAATGTTTCAGACCATTTCTGGTGGGAGGCCACAAACAATATTTTACTTTTATGAGGCCAAAATATTTTAAGAGGCCAAAATAACAAAGGAGGAAATGAAAGAGCTCAGCAACATCAGGATAGCCCATCCAACATTCTGCCTTTATCTTAGACTGCTTTTGTAGACAGCTGCATTAGTCAAGACTAGATACACCTACATGAAGGAGTATTTAGCTGAGGGAAACAGATGCAAAAAGTAAGAAAAAGAATGCACTATGAGTTTGTCTTGATGTCTGTTCTGTGATGCACAATCTTTCTAAGCCAAAATTTTAACCTTGTGTACAATCAGTTCAGTGTGGCCCTTAGCAAAGAACCATAAATTAAAGATAAGCAATGGTTCAGACTTTCTAAGGCCTTGACTCAGGAGTAATTCTGGAATCCCAACCAAATCTGCATTCGGTTAAGCAATTTGGCACATTTTTCTATTTTGAGGACTTAAACTATAATCACAAGTCACTATTTTTTCCTTCTAAATAAATGTCCCTAAAGTAGGTGTAACTAGGGAAGTTTCTTCCTTCTCTTTAAAGGAAAAAGGAAATTACAATAGCAGCAGCAACAAAACAAATTAATAAAACCAAAGAGAACAAAAGTGAAACAAAACACAGCCAGGCTGGATAATTGTGTATATGGTATGTATTATATCTTAATCAGTGTACAAAATTCATTGTACTAGGGCATCAGTATGATTCAGTAGGTAATCGGGAGGCATCTCTCATCGGGGAATGAAATTTTAAGTTCTGAAACACCAACATAATCAATACAGTGATGATTCAACTTCTTTGCAGATTTTCTTTAGATTAAAAAATGCTTTAGCTATTTTGCTCTAATGCTATTCTGCTCTAATGCTATTCTAGATGGCTCAATGTTTTTAGTTGGAAGAGTAAGCTGATATGAAGGATGGGGAAAGGAAGCACAGAAATTTATTAATAGTTAAAGTGAAAAACAAACAAAGAAGTCTGCAAACTGCAATGAAAGGAAAAAGCAAAAGAAAGGAAATGTAGAGCTGGTGGAGAGTGACTGTTCTGCTTCCTATTGCACCAGCCAAAGCAGACCCACTGTCAATCCCTAGGTCCCCAGGAAAAAGGTTTCTGTACTGAATTATATGAGTCTATCTGAGATCAGGATGATGTATTAGGAGACCTCTTTAATCCCTTCAAGTCTCATGATTTACGCATTCAGGGCCATTTTTTTCGTATAACTAGCAGAGGCAAATGTGCCAATTTCTGATGGGGGATAAGCAGAAGAAGCAAATGTAATTTTTGCTTTCAGATAGCTCACAGTACAGAAAGGTATTCACATACTGCTTAGATAAGGAAAATTAGCTTCATTTTCCATAATTTATCTGATGTTCCTTAAACTTGGGCTCTCTTTTCTTCTCATCCCCCCAACCTTATTATTCTTGGTAGTAAAGAAAAAGAAAAATACTAATGGTTTTTCTGGCTCCTTCAGTTTAAACAGCTCATTTTCATGTCAGCTCTCTTTTCTTTTTTAGATAAACATTCTGTGAATTCTATGTTCAAGTTCATATGATGGTGGCTTCTTTCTTCAGCTTTTTCCTTCTCAAGATGATGTCTTTCCTTTGGATCCCTGTGGCACTGGAAGGCAGAGGAGTGCTCTGGTCTTCTGTTGTGTTTTTGCCGACTTCCAGCCCTTGGGGGCAGCCTAATCAGCTCAGGTGTGCTCTGTGGTGTCATGTTCTGAGCCTGAGATTGAAACCTGGTGCCAAAGTCAGCAGCAGGGAGCCCATCGGCTTCTATTTAGCATGTGTCCCTTCCTACCTTCCTATCTGCACCTGTGGTTATGCAAATCTTAGAGGCAAGCCTGGTACCCGAATGGAATGACATTTGATCAATATATTTTACTATCAATTGTAACTTCCTTTTAGTATTTTAAATGAGAGGTTGTGCATTTTTAAGAAGCCTATATATGTCACATAATAGGTGTTCAATAAATGTTGGATTTTACTCTTCCTCCTACTGTGTATAGTAATTAACTATTGAACATGTTTTACATTTACTTTCTTAAAAAATTTTATTTTATTGGTTTTTCTTCTTTATACATGACAGTAGAATCCATTTTTATAAAGTTATACAAGCATAGGATATATCTTATTCCAATTAGGACCCCATCCTTGTGTGTGGGCATGATGGTGGGGTTTACTTAGGTAATTTCACATTTACTTCTTAAATGGAAAAAATTAGCATGCTGTTTCACTTCAAACTTGCAGAGTCATGACCTGCGGGTGTCCTGTCACAGATGTGAAATGAATTTTGTTTTAGTACAAATGTCAGTAGCAGCAGAAAGGGAGTAAAAATCTAAGAATTCATGAAATCCATCAGTGATCTAAGATATGAGTTCATTAAAATATCATTTATTGATTAGTTTTCCCTTATATTTCATATATATGTTTGTGTGTTAATTCAGTACTTATTGTTTAAGTATCAATACAGAACATTACAAAGAAATTTTATTCATGATTGTTTCAGACAAAACCCAGTTATCTCCCCCAGTTTCCTTATTACTTTTAATCATACAATTATATAAACTGCTTATAAATATGTTGGCACAAAGATGCAGTAATAAAATATACCTATGTACTTTTAAGGTGTTTTTCTTTATCATTAAAAAATATTTTCCAAATTGCTAGTGTTTAATTGCTTTTAATAGTATAATATTCCATCAAGTAGACATTTCCCTATGAGATATTTAGGGTATTTCTTAGTTTTCCATGATTACACATAATATTACAATAGCCATTTTCGTGAACATGGTAAAGTTTATTCCCCCTTGATTTATTTCTTAGCACTTACTTTCCCAAGAAGAGCTCAACCAGTGTCAGGGAGTGAAAGCTGGATACTTTTGGTCTGTATCCTTGGACTGTCCTCCAAAAAGACTGTCTACAATAATGCCTGCAGGTCCTGCTTTCACAAGGTAGACTGTCTGTAGTAGTTCAAGTTTCACAGGCAATTCTTTCTTCTGGAATGACTGGGTCTTTGCTTATCAGCAGTCTTCTATTTCAATTCTAAGTCGGATTTGAAATACATTTCTTCTACAGCTAATGAACTACTATAATCAAATCAATATTTTCTTTCCCTCCCTCCCTCCTTCCTTCCTTCCTTCCTTCCTTCCTTCCTTCCTTCCTTCCTTTTCTTTTCCTCATTCTTTCTTTCTTTATTCTTGCTTTACTTGAAGCATGTTTTATTTTCCAACATAACAAAGGAAGAGTAAAGTGACTCTACAGAAACAAGAGGTTTTTGTTTTTATTTTTTAAGTGCAGTGTATTTGGAAGTAATGTGTAAAGCTAATTGAGCAGTTGCTCCAATATTACATTCTACAGAGGAAACATGGAGACAGAACAGTTAAATGGCTTGCCCTCTGTCACACAGCTAATGAGTGGCAGAACAGAGATCCTGACCCAGAAATCTGATTCCAGTCACCCATTAAATTACTGTGTACTTCTGGAAATTACAGCAGAAACTGTGTCTACTGAAGTGGCAGTTCCACAAAACCCTCAGCATTTCTTAGGGATGTAGATTTAGATTGAAAGTGGCTCACAAAAATCAATCCTCCTTTAATAAAGCTCTTTTCTTCCTATCCTCACCCAAACACATGTACATAGACAGAATGGGAAAGGATTGAATAGAAAAGATAAGAATACCAGTCATCTTGCTATCTCCATAAATTCTGCAATCAATTAAATTTATCAAGTAAAATTCAAAAGCAATATTTCTGTCAAGGATTTATAAGCCAAACTCTAATTATATTCTGCAGCAGAGCCTAAAATCAACAAGTGATATGTACGACAATAATTTCATATGAGGCATCTCTTTTCTAAGGTCCACAAAGAAGTTTATAAATAGTAGATCATGAAGGTTGCAAATTATTTACTTTTTTCCATCTTATTTTATTGTAGTAAGAACACTTAGCAGGAATCTACCCTTTAAACAAATTTTTAAGTGTAATTTACTTTTCAAAATTGCAGTTTATAGATTAATTATAATTTTACTTTTGGATCTGAACAGTTTTCCTATGTATTTTAAGAAATAAGTATGAAGGTAGGAACAAAACTCAAAATATTTAAGTCAATAGCTTGAATAAGAGGAAAATCATTTATAAAAAATTATGTATTGCATTTTTAACTTTTAAATTGCATTTCATTATTTATGTTATATTTGGCTCCATACCAGGAGATGACTTTTGATGGTTATTTGTCTGTCTCATTTAACAGGTGAATAAACTGAGGTGAAAAAAAAAGTCAATCATAACCTCAAGTGAATCTTTGTTTTTTCCTGTGTACTTTCTCTAGCTTAATCCAATTAGAATGATAAACTGATGTCTAATCTACACTTCTGAGCATATACCTCACCCCACCTGCTGATTAACAATATAAGGTATATAAAAACATGTCTTAGGAAAATTTTAGGCCTAACACAGGTATTCTGTTAAATAGTTGCTCTCTTGGGCTGCCTACATGTGCAATTTGGCAGCTGTAGTCAATTTGCTGAAGAATCATATCTGTGCCATCTTTCTGTTTCTCATCCAGGTGGTAAAATGATAGCCTACGCCTAGCAATCTAGTTATTTAGTTTGCTAGTGTCTAATTAGAGAAGAAGGCAGCCATTCTTTCTCTCACATCAGAGGTGCACTGACCAGCTCATCCAGGTGAGCTCTCCATAACGCCTGGCTGGCAAGACTGAGTCAGCACCTGTCTGGGGAGCTGACTGTCATGGGGCCCCCTCAGGAGCAGAGTGGTTTGAGAAGCTGGCCTGGGGATCAGTGGAGGACAATGCCCCTGGAGTTCTAACTGCTGGAGGAGCTATTGGCAAACTGTGGCTCATAAGACACACAGTTTTTAAAAATTTTTGTTTCCAATTCAGTTCTGCTAAATTTTCATAGACCTGGCCTTAGTATCCTTCATGAAAATTCTGTTGCAATACTCTGATAAAATTATACTTTCTTTGTGCCTCAATTGGGCCAGTAACCATTCAGCAAAATATCATCTTTATCATGACACTGCTTCTTATATTTATTAGAGCCTAGTTTCTTGACCAACATAAGGATCTGAAACTTGATGGGATGGAGGTGGGTGTGTGGTGGACATTCTAGGTGAAGAGTTGGAAGAAGGACAATTCTCTTTCGAAACTGTCACATATGTACTCCCTATAGGTCTTGCTAGAGTAAATAGCTAATTAAGATAATTTCAACTCTTTGTTTATTTTTTAATATTGCTAAATACACATATCTCTGTTTTCTGGCACTAATTTCTTCAGATTTATACATGATTCTTATCTAATGGAGGGCAAGACCTTTCTTCGTGTGTGTATCCCACACATTTTTACATGAGACATTGGCTGTATCTCATTGTCTAATACTCATCCTTATTAATTTCTAGCCAATGAGAGAGTCTTCTTCCTTACATGTACAATTTATGTGTCTGAAATGATCTGAAGTTTCTCATTCAGAATGATCTTTTCAGGATCATCTTTCTTTTATTTGAAGATTTGATTAATGATGTCAATATAAATAAACAGTAGCATTTTTATTCATTCTTATGGAAATTTCATTTTAATTTTGAAAATGTTTAGTAGTATAGATTATTTTTAAAGAGAATAATGCTTTTCAAATACGTCTATGCTAATAACAGTGGGAAGATGCCTCATTAGTTCAAGATGCATGTGGAACTATGTGTAAGAGAATAGATTTAACATTTGCATTTAAATATTCAAGAAAAAAAGTAAGAGAGAGATGAAGTAAGATTGGAAAATTTTTGGCAATTGTTAGAAACAGGTGATGAGTGCATGGGTTTATTTTATTATCCATACATTTTTTGATGTTTGAAATTTTCCAGAAGAAAATAACCATATTAACCATAACCATTTTAGAGTCTCATTCTACTTTTGCTTCTTGTTTCAGTGAATCATATATTTTCACTGTTAATTGAAGAGGACTTGCCTACTTTTCTGTCTCATGCTTCCAAATCTGTTTCTTATTTCTTAAATACTTCCTTGGACCGGAAAGAATAGAAACATGCACCTTGATGTCACACAGGCACTAACAGGCATCCTCATTCCACCCTTCCTCTCTGCCGAGTAGAAAATGTACTTAGCTTCATCTCAAATATTTCATCTGTAAAGTGGAGGTGATATTCTCACAGCTTAACTGTGGAAATTACACACGATCAGTACTGAGCTTTAAGTGATATGGTTCCTTAAGATTTAATAAATGATCATTTTAATAAGGTATATTATTATGAATAAATGTTAGTGATGATACTAAGTGTTGTGGCTGTCATGTGAATATTACCTTGGAGTCATGTGAACCTAAAAGTTGTTATTTAACTTATTCAAATAATAGTCTGTCCTCAAAGATGTTTCTTGCATGACAATTTAAATATCAATCCATTCTCAGATGTGTCTGGTTTTCCTTCATAAACTTTCTGCTTAGCAATGCAATGGGTTGCCTCTGTGCCCAATAAAGATGTTGTTGAAGAAATTGACATCCATCTTGTGACGAACTGTTCACTAGCTACCTCCTCTCTGAAGCCTCCCTGGACTCTGCCAGTAGGTGTTAGAACTTCCTCATTTATGTTCTCCCACAACTCTGTATATTGAAGTAATTGCCCAACATGATAGTAGCATTTAACTTGGATATCTCGCTCCCAGAATTCAGCATTCTATTTTCCTATAGGTTTAATTCCTTTTCCTCCTGCCCATTGCAGTATTTCCCTGCTACATATTAGCTGCTTAAAAAGTATGTGATTTCCTATCTGCATGAATGACTGAGTGATCCTGCTCATGTAATAGTTTCTTTTATTTTTTGATAACTCTTTAGTCTGGCCTAAATAGAGACAAATGTTTACAACTATTTATAATTTCCTGTTTATATCACTGAATATTCAGGTTTTATGATAGTCTGTTGATGATGATTCTTATGCTTCTGGGAAAATTGTCTTGCAGTTATTCCAGTTTTATAAGGAGTGGAAAATTTGAACAATTGAGAATCACATTATTATCCAATTTTCTCCCACTTGAGAGAAGATAATACCTAGGGTCAGAATATATCTGTCTAACAGGTCAAAACATTAATACTATGAGGGGCATATTTTATATTGGTAAGGTAAGTCTTTTGAAGAATTATGTGCAGTCAGATACTAAAAAAAGGAACTTAGTCAGAAAAAACTTCCTGACACTGCCCTTCCCCATAATTTTGCCCACGTCTCTCACTGTGTTTTAAACACTCAACTTCCTATTATTGTGAACAGCTACCTTTAGTCAATATATTATAGCATTAGACACATCAGGGTAGCTCCAGTCTTCATTAAATAGAATTGAAAACACCAGAAGCCCAAGATAAGTGAGATTACCAGATAGTAACCTAGTAACACCAGCCAGGCACTTGTACTCTAGTAACCTTTCTCCCTTGTAAAGCCTTCTGTGATGTCACACACCTCATGAGTCATGTTTTACTTACTAAAGGAGTGCACCTGCATCTGCACCACCACAAACACTCTCAGAAGGAAATCAGAGGTACATGGTTATATCTTCACTGAAAAATCATAGTTAGAAGATAATCCAACTGGGAATATTATTGTAAAATTGCTTCTGCTGTTCAGTAGATGCAAGTGAACCACAGTAATGAGCCAATGTGACCCATGGAGTTTAGCTATTGAAAAGGATGTTTCTTCCTGTCTTTTCTCTATTTGTGCACTGAAGTTTTGGTTGTGTTTTTATTGTGAGAAACTTTTTTTTTAACAACATGAGTAGAAGAGTAGGGATTAAGATGGAATAAAAGCATTTCGGGCTTACCAAACCGTATAAAATGATCCCATAGGAAATATAACATTTCCTACTTAAGGGAGAGTTATTTGAAGAGGAGCCAATGTGAATTCATCAAGTGCTTATACTTCTCCACTTATTTATTTATTTGTTTGTTCTAATTATGTATATATGACAGCAGAATACAGTTTGATTCATTGTACACAAAGGGAGCACAACTTTTTATTTCTATAAAAAGATGTAAAGTCACACCATGTGCAGTCATACACATACCTAGGGTAATGATGTCCATCACATTCCACCATCTTTCCTACCCTCATGTCCCCGCCCCTCTTCTCCCTCCCCTTTTGCCCAAAGTTCCTCCATTCTTTCCACCCATGACCTCCCATTCCCATTATGGCCCAGCATCCACTTACCAGAGAGAACATTCAGCCTTTGGATTTTGGGATTGGCTTACTTCGCTTAGCAGTATGATATTCTCCAACTCTATCCATTTACCTGCAAATGCCATAATTTTATTCTCTTTTATTGTGGAGTAATACTCCATTGTGTATATATATACCACAGTTTTTTATCCATTCATCTATTGAAAGTCATCTAGGTTGGTTCCAGTTTTGCTATTGTGAATTGAGCTGCTATAAACATTGATGTGGCTGCATTGCTATAGTATGCTGATTTTAAGTCCTTTGGGTAAAGATCAAGGAGTGGGATAGCTGGGTCAAATGGTAGTTCCATTCCAAGTTTTCTGAGGAATCTCCATACTGCTTTCCAGAGTGGTTGCACCAATTTGCAGTGCCACCAGAGATGTATGTCCACTCGTTTCTTCAGCAAATACTATTTAAGCACTTACTGTGTGCTGAGGACTAGGGAATACTATAGAAATACAGAGGAAAGCAAGAGATGTTGACCCAGTTCTCATGAGGATGACAGTCTAGGAAGGGGACACAACCAAACTAACAGACAATAAAGTGACAAACATGATGATCATAGAAGTGATGAATAGTAAAGGAAGAGTTCAGAGAACTATGAGATGAGGAAAGCTTGTGTTAGGAAAAGCTTCCTAGAAGCAATGGTTGAGCTAGAGGAGAAGACAATCTACAGTGGATTGAGGGAAAGATGAGTGGAATGGAGGGAATGACTCACACAAAGGAATTGAGGAGGTAACAGTGCTTTGGTATCATTGAGGATATAATGTAGAGGGTGCTGGAGTACTGGAAAGAAAGAGGGTGGCAGAAAATAAGATGGAGAGTCAGCAGAGTTGAAACCATCCAAGGCTTTCCTTGCAAGCATACAAGACTATGGTGTAGGAAACTCTTCCTAGAAATAGAAAATTTGTATAAATATACCCAGTGAAAATGTCTGCTTGAAATGGTGACTTATACATATTGACAGACATTAGAAATAATAGTAATATCCTCACCTGTATCTCTCTTGCTGTCCTTCTGGGGAATTCTGGAAACCTAAGGTAGCCCCCATGCAAAAAAGAATTTGAGTTGACCACAAAAGGGATCTTACTCCACACATTTGATAAACATCTTAACACTAATTCAGTCAGTGAATAACTATATATTAAATTTTATCTGTGTGTCATATATGGGCGAAAGAGGACTTAGATTTGGGAGAACAAAAGAAATGAAATTGAGGGGCAGAAGAAAGGAGTCAGAGACTGGAACTGATTATGTATAATCCCCTTTTCACCTGTAGTCATTCATTTAAATATTTCAAGAAGTTTATTGCAGTGAGAGTTATTAGGTGCATTCTAAAGATGAGAAAATAGACACTCTTGAAGGTTAAAAAAATTGTCCAGGTAAACGCTGCAGCCAGGGTTCTGATGCAGTTCTTAGGGACTATAAGCCCATTTTCTTTTCCATCACTTTTAGAATGTACATCTAAAATTTTTAATTGACAAATAAAAATTGGATGTATTTATGATTTACAACACAATGTTTTCATTTATGTACACATTGTGGAATGAGTAAATCAAGCTAATTAATGGCCCATTATTTCATATACATGTGTGTGTGTATGTATGGTGTAGTGAGAACATTTAAAATTTACTCAGTCAGGTACAGTGACATATATCTATAATCCCAGCTACTGGGAAGGTCGAGGCAGGGAGATGGCAAATTTGATGCCAACTTAATTAAATTAAATTAAATTCTGGGCAACTTAGTAAGACCCTGTCTCAAAATACAGAGAGCTGTGAATGTAGCTCAGTGGTAGACTGCCCCTGGGTTCAATCCCCAGTCCCAATCAATCAACCTACTTTCAGCAATGTTCAAGTATATAATACATTGTTATTAACTATACTCCTCATGATATATAATTAGTCTTATAAATTTATTATTCTAGCTTAATTGAAATTTTGTATCCTTTGACCAGCAACTTCCTAATTCAACTCCACCATACCACTCTGGTGGCCCCTGGTAACTACCAGGCTACTTTGCTTCTGTGAGTTCAACATTTTTAGATCCCACACATAAATGAGACCATACAGTATTTGTCTTTCTGTGCCTGCCTTATTTCACTTAGTGTTCGTCTGTGTTGTTACAAATGACAGACTGACAGATTTCCTTATTTTTTAAGGTGGAATAATCTGTGGATTCCATTGTATATACATGTCACGTTTTCTTTGTCTGTTTAAATGTTGATGGAACTTAAGTTGATTCCATATTTTGACTATCGTGAATAAAGCTGCAATGAACAAGGCAGTGCAGACATTTCTTCAACTTTCTGACTTCATTTCCTTTCTTTCCATTATTATACTGTGATCCCTGTCCCTGGGTTACCTCCCTCTTTCTTAATTAGGCACTAGCACAATGATCACTGTGCCCCTTGACAACACTTTCAGGCCAACAATTAAATCTCGTTAGCATCTGGGACAATTTGGCCAAGTGGAAAGAAGTCACAGGAGTCTTTCTTGGGAGCACAAAGAAATAATATTGATACTAATACAAATAAAAAAAGAAAACATGAGAAATGAGCAGGGTGGAATGAGAGTGAGAGAGGAGGAAGGCTGTACTTGCACAGGCCATTTTAGAGCCAGGTAGTGCCTTCTAAATTAAATATACTAGTCAGATAAGACTGAATGAAGAGATAAATGGTACATTGACTTTTTCCACATTATGCCTACGTACCCCAGGCCCCTCACGGAAGGGCCCTGATACATAACAGTGGCCACAAAGAAGAGGGGATGAGAAAATGCTAAGGGTTTATCAAAACATAGTGCATGCAAGAAAGACATAAACCTAAGAATCAGCTCACTGGTCAAGAAGGGTTGATAGGCAAGGATGAAGAGATGGTGGAGTCCACAGAGCAGAAGTCCTCTCCGCCATCCCTCCCTCCATTAGACGCCTTCAACACAAGACTGCAGTGCAGAGTAGAAGTAAAGGCCTTTTCAACCTTGGAGGACTGGAGTTCCTAAGCATGTGTCCCTTGGGCACAGAATTTAGACATTCAGTCTCTTGGGCCAGGAAGATCCTAAACCTAATGGACTTATGGGGGTGAGGAGTTTGCACAACCATGTACATGCCTCTGAGAACAGCTGGTAAACATCTATACATTTAGGATTCTTTTTCTGTATGATTTATTTTTAAAAAGCATTGTTGGTAGAATAACTTAATTTTTTCTTGCTCTGTATGCTCATTGCTTGGAGAGACCCATAGTCTAGCATATCTGCAGTGCATAGTACTCTTCCCTCCACTTCCCTGATAATGTGAAATAGCCACAGTGACGCATGATGTTTATCTGGTTTCCATAAAAAGACTACATGATACCTGGTAAGGCCTCAGAACTGGGCAAACAGATGTAACAGGGCCTTGACTGCTCTCACCTCACTTCCTTGTGGTGCTGGGAAGGGCTCTTTGCTATTGACTGCAGGAGGCTCATCTCTACTCCATTCGGGAATTTTCTACTGTCTCTCCACTAGTGAATTCAAAGGGATTTCTGTTTTCAGTGTTCTGTTTGGATGTCTGTTGTCATTTCCATTCTCTGATTCTGAGTCATCTCTCCAAATTGTCCACCTTGCTTGAAGAAAAGATGTGGGTTGCTTTCCCCTATGATGTATGATGTCAGAGAGAATTAACCCTATTAAGTCACAGTTACCCAGTTTGGGCATAGATGTTGGCCAAATGCTTAGAAATCAGATGGCCAAAATTGTCTCAGGAGGACAATATTGCCTTGAAAGATGGCAAGACTTTTAGCATTTTAAAATTTCCCTGAAGCAGAAAAGAACAGTTTATCCCCACAGGTAAGAAAATACATCTGCTAAATTATAGTTCTCAAACTGGTAAGTTTTCGATCATAGCTGAGAGAACCCTAGACATTTCTAGGGGGGCTGTACAAGGCATATTGAAAATCTGCCCCTTAAAACCTTACCTTAATGCTGCGCTAGGATTTTGTTTTATGGCAATAAAACATAAGATAAAAAGATTTTCCAAGTCGGTTGAAAACCACTAGAGCTGAGAGCATCACTTGTTCTGTGTCTCTCTTACATAATTCTCCTAGTTATCTCCTGTTCAAGGTTCAGTTTCGTAGCTTACATGAGGTTGAGGTGTTTTGAGTGTTATTAAAGGTGCAGTGATTGTCATCCAAGGAAGTCATGGAATGTCAGTGGCATGCAGGTGAAAACACGGTATAGACCCTGCTTCCTTGGTTCATAGTCCAAATCCAATGTTTATTGGTGCAAAAAGAAGGCAGCAATATACTTAAGAGAGAAATATAAGATTGTTAGTGATATTCATCTTCAATGCTGAACAGTGATAGAATACATTAAAAATTAATGCATTACAAAAAAACAAGATGAAATTCATAAAAATATTTTATTCACAAGATGGTAAGTGGATTTTTATTTATGAAACAAAATCTTCAAACACTCAATATTATTAATAATGGAATATTTCCATAAGTTAAAACACATTAGCATGTTGGGATATTTTACAAGGCTTTAATATGATATTCTTATAGTATTTGTAATCACATTGGGAAAAATGCTAATATCACGTTTTGTGAACTATAAATCCTATTAGTAAAATAAGATCTCATTTAGGTACATAAAACTATCTATACAGTGAAAACAGTAGGGAGCATAAAATTCAACAAATTTTAGTTGCATTTTTTTCCATTCATTCAACTCTGATATTTCCTATAATGCTGATATAGTATAAAAATCAATTTAGGGGCTGGAGTTGTAGCTCAGTGGTAGAGCACTTGTCTAGCATGTGTGAGGCACTGGGTTTGATCCTCAGCACCATATAAAAATAAGTAAAATAAAGGTATTATGTCCATCTACAACTAAAAATAAATAAATTTAAATAAAATTCAATTTCTATTGATAGAAACAGGATATCTTTTAAACATATTATAGTGTTTTTTCAAGTTCTTTTTCTTTTTCCTTTGTTCCGCCCAGTGGTGCACCAAATTTTAAAGTATAGTAATTTCATTAATGGACAGAAATTCCATTAACTATACTACTTTTTCCTGATGACTTTAATTTTTATGCATACATATTCTTAGAACTTTGGTTTATAAGGTCCTGCATTTCCTAATCTCTCTCAAGTATTCATCTCCAGGAAACTGGAAAGTCTAAAGGTTTTCTTCAGTTTGCAATGGAGATAAAAAGATGAAACCTCTAGCCTGTCTTTAGCAATGCACTGCTGAATTCAGATTTTGCCAGACTGCAGATTTCTTCCTGGGATAGTGAATTTTGATGTTCCCTATGCTGTGTGGTGGGTGGCTGGCTCCTACCTACTCTGGGTCAGAAGGAACAGGCCCCCAATCAAATCTACATCAACTCTCCCTGTGAAGTGATTTTATGGCTTCCAAAGGTCGCATGAATTAAGAGGCTGGCTGAGGCTTTTATGTGGAAAATGGTGATATAATTTTGAAAGGTCATATTTTTTCTAAATAGTTGCCTCATATAAAATGTGCTTTTATAAGCTCCATTATAAAGGCCTTGTGATCCTGCAGCATTAGAACCAGCCTGGGAATTAGAGAATCAGGACTGCCAATCTGCCACTGAGTTGCTGGGTGGGTCTGAACAAATTTAACCACGAGAATCTCAATTGACTTTGTAGTAAATGGACCATTGTTATGCTTTAACTGGCAACCAATTAATTATTGTTAGGGACCTAGAAAACAAAGTGTTAAATGAATGCTTTCTGATGACTACCATCTGTATCATATATTTAACCTAGACTATAATCTGAAATACTTTTACAGTATTATATGTAGTACCTATTTCCCAAGGAGCTATTGCTTTGCCTCAATGTTTTATATAATTTCTGTTTCCAGGAAGGATCACAGTACTTTTGTATTTTAACTTGGTGTCTTAATATCTAATTTTTGTTTGTAAATTAAAACACTGGAGTCTTGCATGCCTGTAGAAAACATGGCATGTTGTTTGAGCTTCTGACTGAAATATAAAGAGGAAATAATCCCACCTAAAATGTACTCAGCTTTCCCATTCAAATGGGGACATTTAGAATACATACTGTACCAGTTAATGTGCAGTATCCAAGGATTTTATTGTTCAACATGCAATATTCCTGTACAACATTAGCTTGGCAAATAATCAGGGCAGCTAGTTAATCATTAGCCATTATGCAGCCTTTGACTATAGGCCTGTGATGAAAAACAGAGATGTATGAAAGAAAGGAATGTTGAGGGAGAAAGAAAAGTTTTGCAAGATAATTGCATTGGACCATTTTCCTACCTCAATAGTAAATCTCAGCACTCACTGTCACAATACTTCACAGTCTGTTCAGTGTGAAGACTTGCCTCTAGAAAGCATTTTCATGGCCTTGTTCAACCAGTGGCTAAGCTGGAACCATTGGCACAAGATCAAAGTTTTTTTTTTTTTTTTTTTTTTTTTTTTAAGATAAAGGGTTACTTTGAGTATTTGTTACAACTTTTCCCTTAACAAAATCCAAATCACTTTCAATATAATGTCAAGGGGAAA
>PVHX01001771.1:125074-136729 GCA_004024805.1 Geosciurus inauris | reverse complement strand
TCATAGGATTATTTGTAGCTTTCATTTTCCTTTTATATCTTTTCATAAGCTTTTTAAAAATTGAGATATAATTCGTATACCATAAAATTCACATTTTGTAAGTGTAAGATTCAGTGGTTTTAAGTATATTCACAAGGTCGAGCTACCAATATCTCTATCTACTGCTAGCACATTTTCATCATACTTGGAAGAAACTGTGCCCATCCTGGTCATTCCTGTGCTTTCTTGCCCCAGCTCCTGGCAACCACTGAGCTACTTTCTGTTTTCATGGAGTTAGTTGCCTATTCTGGACACTTTATATAAACTGAAACATGCAATATATGGTCTTTTGTGTTCAACTTATTTCATTTAGCATAATATTTTCAAGGTTTACCTATGTTGGATCTTATATCAGTACTGTATTGCTTTTTATGACTAAATAATATTCCATTGTGTGTATATACCATGTTTTGTTCATCTACTCATCAGTTAATCCACACTTGTGTTTCCACTTATTGACTATTTTGAATAATGCTGCTGTGGACATGTGTGTGTAAGTTTTTAGATGGAAGCATTCAATTCTCTTAGAGTAAAATTATTTGATCCTATTGTAACTGTTTAGTTTTTGAAGAACTGTCAAATTGTTCTTCACAGTGGCTATATCATTTTGCATTACTATCAATAATTTATAAGCAATTTTTTACATCTTTGACAGCACTTGCATTTTTCCATCTGTTTTTTCTTCCCTCAGTGCTGACAATTGAACTCAGAGCTTTCTATATGTTAGGGAAACACTCTACCACTGAGCTATTCCTAATCCTATTCATCATCCATCTTTTTGATTGTAGTCATCTCAGAGAGTGAAATCTGTATAACATTGTGATTGGTTTTCCTTTCTCTCGTGGTTAATGATTTTGAGCATTATTGTGAAAATTTAAAAAAATATTCAATTTTGATCAAATGCTTTTTATGTATCTATGGACATGATCATGTGGATTTCATTCTTCATTTTATTATTTTGGTATATTTTAAGAGCTGAGTTAGAACCGAGTTTCCAGTTGTCTAGGTGAACAATTAAAACAATAAGCCAAAGTAAAAGTAGCAGTCAAGTCTTTAATCACTTATGGTGATAGTATAAACAGTAGGCTAAACAGAAAAAAGTGCTAACTTTCCCAATATTCCAATTTCCCACATGTAAAAGTGCGTGAAGAAGGTAATGATCATACATGACCTTCACAGAAGCCTTCACAGGTAATCTTGCGTTTTTGAAAATTTGTTGGCCAATCAGACCACTTTAAAGGACAGGCAAAAGTGTTAACATTTTAAATAAATTCTATGTTGAATCCTGTTTCAAGATGAGGAAATGTGTCTATAACTATTATATGTAAATTCAAAATTTTTATATAGTAGATTTTGTTTAAATAGAATTACATCTGCAACTCTTCCTGAGAGCAAATTTAAAAGAAAAAAGTGTGCTTTTGGGTAAAGTCTTGTGTAGGCGTTATTTACACGACTGACGTAAACCATTATTTACATTGCAAAGTAAACTTAAACCAGCTTTGAAATGGTTCCAGAGAATTAGGTTGCCTGTTATCTATCACTATCATTACCATGGCAGTTGCAAAGTTCTCACTGAAGCTCATTTAAAGGGCAGCATTTACAGGGATCAGAAACAAATTTCAATCTGCTGACACAGAGACTCCCATAGATTCCACACAGAGACCTTGAATACATACATCTTTCTCATCCCCCAGTTCAGCCCTCCCTGGCCAGTGAAGCTCAATCTTCAATTTTCTCTCAGTGGGAAGGAGAAGATAGGAAATGAGCAGCCAGCCCAGCTCTGATCTTGACTGCATTTTTGGGGATGGCCAAGCATTTATTGCATGCTTATTCAATGCCAACCACTTTCCAAGTATTATTATTTTTTAACTGCACAAATGTATAAGATAGATGCTACTACTATCCCAAACTGAAAAAATGAAGCTTGGTGAAGTTAAACAATTTATTCAAGGTCACTTACCTGGGAACAGCTGGGAAAAAACCTAAGTTCTCTCTACTGTGATATTCCTCTTTCAGAAATGTAGCATCCTACAGGAGAGAGGACACAAACCAAGAAGAGGGTTGACTATGGTCTGAACTTTGGTAGCAAGGGAATTGAGGTAGTACTGATTGCAGCACTATATAATTTTTGTGTTTTATAATGGTTCCTTTTGGATGTCAGGTATTATATGGCCTTTCTTGGCTAGAGTATGAAGTTGTTGGCATGAGATCCTTCACCAGCACCGTCTTCTCTGGTGAAGTGATCAGCCATGTTAAAAGTACATGTTGAAATAAAAATAGAACAAGATCAAAGAGACTACCTTGTAGAATCACCTCAACTAGGAGCACACTCTGAGTGAGGCAGAAATAAATGTTTGTTAATTTGAACTACTGTGATTTGTGGATTGCTTGACAGCACAGCATAGGCCTAGCTATTGAGTATGGCAACTTCTCCCTGTGTAAAGCACTTATTAATTTTTCAACATAATATTTACAAAGCATGATTATGGTAATTTATATAAGAGTGTGAGAATTGGGGCCAACATACACTGAGTTTTAATGAGAACATAGTGTTCAGCTCCAACTTAAGCTCATCTGTTTGCAAATGTGCATAGAAATGGGATTTTCTCTCCCCCAGATCAATAAAATCCTAATTAGTTGACCTTTCTGTTCTACATCAAAATATTGTTTTTTATTTATTCTTGATTTTCATTTGCTTTTCCTCTGCCTAAATACTCTGGCAGAGGAAGCTTGCCATATGTTTTATGAATTAACCAATAAATTCATTCATCAGAACCATTGTTTGTTCATTATAGCCAATCCTCATGAACCCATTAGGTAGGACCAAGGGAATAATAAACCTGAATTGTAATTATGCTACCTCGGCCCCACCACCTCTCTGGATAGTTTCATGAGAAAAGATTGTTGTTGTTATCATCATCATCATCATCATCATCATTAGTTCCTCTCTTTGAAACAACTGACTTTCACACATGAGCAAATTCAGGAGTTTAATTTTCTAATAAAAGAAACTGAAACTTTATTTCGTGCCTCATTAACATCAATTATCTGGAGGAGGAAGTATGCTAGGCCTTCAAATGGGTTACTGCATACAGCCAACAGCTGGGGACAAGCTATGCTTCACGCAAACAAATGAAAATAGCAAAGGGACTTTAACCTGAAAGCTTAAACAAAGAGATTGGAGGTTAAGGGTGATGAGGAAGGTCACAGAGGCCAAATCTTTTAGGCATCCCTAGTTCTCAACTGGGTCTCAGTACCTGGTAATGAATCTCTTCCCTGCCCCACCCCCATTCCCTTCCCTTCCCTTCCCTTCCCTTCCCTTCCCTTCCCTTCCCTTCCCTTCCCCTCCCCTCTTTCTTTCTTTTTTCTTTTTCTTTCTTTTCTTTCTTATCTCTCTCTCTTTCTCCTTCCCTCTTTCCCTCCCTCCCTCCCTCCTTTCCTTCCTTCCTTCCTTCCTTCCTTCCTTCCTTCCTTCCTTCCTCCCTTCATTTCTTTTTCTGGTGAGAAATACTAATACTTTTTATAAAAACCTATGCAAAGAATACCCAACAAATGGCAAATATTATTTAAAAGTCAGTCCCTCTTAAATTGATTTGTTACCAACCTTTGATCATAAAGAGTCAAAGAAGGATACACTTTTTCAGAAAAAGTGAATTCTTCTACCAACCTTTAATTCATTTGTTTATTCACTCTACAAGCATTGATTGACTACCTACTATGTGCCAGGAATTCTGCCAGTGCTTATGATAAACAAACAATATGACATACTTATTCCCTAAACATCTTTTACTCTGTTGGGTTTACCTTTAGCATTTAGAAGCTTCTAGGGAGTAAAACAGTTGTGAGATATTTTTCTGATAGTTAAGTGTGCCCCTCTGGTCACAGATGGAGGGCACAGATGTGAAAAGCATCACAGAGGAAATAATAGTGGAGGAGGAAAAAAATGGTACCCAGATCAGTACTACCTACCTATCAGCTTTGTTACTCTTTACCTGACTCCTTGTTCCCTTTGTGCACATTGAACATGAGATATAGGTAGAGGTGAAAATAACATGAGGCTTTCTCAGGCATAGTAGAATGGTGATGGTATTCTTAACAAATGAAGGAATAGGAGGAAGAGCAGATAATGGGTCTGTACAAATATGTGGATTTGGAAGTTCCTATGGCCTATCTCTTAGGAGATTATGGGGAAGTAGTAGATTTTTTTAAAAAATCTGGAAAAATGGTGTGTGTTTAATTCCTGCACATGTTGGACACATGTTGCTAGGGACATAGGAACAAATACACATGTAGGTAAGACACATGTGTTGTTACTTCACAAATGACTTTGCTATACCCTCTTAACTGGATTTCAAGCAGGAAGCAGTGAGCATGCTTAAATTGAATACAGTTTAATAAAAGGGCTATCTATAAAGAAGCTCATAGGGTAAAAGCAAACGAAGATGATCAGTATCCCAGAGCCAAGTATAGCAGGAAGTCATTACCAAAAGGACAGAGTAGTTAACCATCCCCAGAGAATAAGTAGAGAGTCCTCTGGTGACAGCCATCTCACAGGAGTCATAGCCTTTAGGAGGGCAAATATGACCCATGGAGTCTTCCCAGAGAGGGAGCCCAACTTTTGCTCCTGCCTCCATTAGCCCAACCAGAAACCCATGTGTGAAGAAGCCCTTTGATAGGAGCCTTCCAGCATGGGCTCAAGTGGGGTCAGAAATCGGGGAGTAGATCTAAGAGATGAACAAAAGCTGTCCATCACATATACATTAACACATGGATCTTCCCTATAGCCTAATAATGGTAACAACTAAGCCAGACTGGGCACTTACCATTTGTCTGGCAGTGTATCAGTGCTTTCCCTTCTCTCAATATTCCTAGAAACCTTATGAAGTGGGTACTGTAATCCACACTTTTATCAAGGAAGACATCAAGGATTGGAAATATCAATTTACTCTTTCACTCCTGCTAACAGTGGCAGAGCTGTAAATATGACCCCAAAAATTCTGTTGCTTGCATCAGTGTTTTGCTGCTTGCCTGTTTTTCTTATAGAGAATCTTATGTTTAGAACATTTAAAGGATGAAGCCAAATCATGACTGTGAGATAACAATCCTGTGATAAACTCAGTTTTCTCTTTAAGTCTTATATTTTTGTCATGACCTATGGTAGTTTTGGGGAAAGAGGAAAAGACAGGATCATGGGAACAACAAGGCAATTTGACCTGAAATAAGCGTGGAGTCCATTTTCTTCAGGCTAAGAAGGAAGCATGAGCAAAATTCTGGAGGTGAAAAGAGTCTGATTAGGCTAGAGTCAGAAGAGGGTGGTGGAGCAGCTCCTGGACACAGCATTTAGGAGAACAAGGGAAGAAAAGATGCCAGAGAAGCCAGCTCCAAAAAATGAAGAGGAGAATTTAAAGAAAAGAGAACCAGAAAAGGCTGAGAGGGAAAAATGTACACAGTAAGAAAATGACAGGGACGGCAACAGCAATTGTCTGACTTCAAAAGTAAAGCTCTTTCTAGGAAAGCACGCAACTTTTATTTATGTAATCACTTTACTTCACATCAGGAGAACTATAGTTTTCTAGAGTTCCATACCCTTCACTGAGTATCATCAGGAATGTGAAGAGGCTACGTTCTCAGTTGCCCAAGGAAATACTCTATTTTCCTATCCCTCCTCCCGTCTAATTCCCTTCTCCCTACCTCCTCTTCCATCCTACTTTTCTTTCCTAATTGTGTTTGAAATATTTTCAGTGGACATGATATCTTAGTCCATTTGTACTGCTATAACAAAATACCACAGACTGGGAAATTTATAAACAATAGGAGTTTATTGTCCAAGATCAAAGTGCTGGCATTTGTGAAGGCGGCAGCTCTTTGCTTCCAACTGACATCTTGAATGTTACATCCTGTGGAGAGAAAGGACCCTACATCCTCACATGGCAGAAGGCAGAAGGAAAGGGAAAAATAAAAGTCAAACTCCCTCTCTTAAGTTCTTTTATAATGGTATTAATTCATGCAAGAGAGCAGAGCCTTGGGGCCTAACCATCTCCCAAACTGCCTCACTTCGAAGCATTCTTGCATTAATGATTAAGTTCCCTACATGTGAATTTTTAGTCTCTCATTCAGACCATAGCAATAACCATTTGTTTAGCTTATTATTATTAGTTTTAGCCCCTACTAAGCTAGGTATGGTTTCTAGGCACTGGGGATATAGCAGTGAACAAAATAGAGAGGAATCCCTGCCTTCAGAAAAAATGAAATAAATTTGAAGTCTTTTACCTGGTGGTAAGTGTTATGGAGGAAAAAAAAAATTAAAAAGGAGTTTTATGGAGGTAGCAATTTGAAATAGAGAAGTCAGAAGATGACATTTGAGAAAGGCCTAGTGGATGGGACAAAAGGGCCATAAGAATCTGTGGGAAAGAATATCACTTAGGTACCAGAAGAAGCAAAAGCGTGAGGATTCTCTTTTATAGTAAGTGAAATGGAGAGCCATTGGAGTTTTTCCCTAGAGAAAGTGAACGACTCAAAGTAAGTTGTAAAAGACTGGCACTGGATGTAATGAGAATGGGAAATGGTTGTGAGACCAGAGCCGCAGACGGATTAGGAGACTGTTGCAGTACCGTGGGGGAGAGAGTCTGAAACCGGTGGAGGTGGTAAAAAGGTCAACTCCTGTATGTATTTTGAGAATAGAGTCAACAAGATTTCCTACTAAATGAGGGACAGAAAGAACGAGAAATCATAGATGAGGTCAAGACTTTTGGCCAGGAAACTTGAAGGATGAAGGAGCTATTTTGTGAGTTGGTGAAGACCATGGCGGGGGCAGTTGGTTTTTCAGCACAATGGGTTTGAGATGCCCACTAAATATCTGAAGACAGATGACGAGTAGGCAGTTCAACACGGGAAGTTTCTGGTTCAGGGGAAAAGTCTTGGCTGGAGCCATAAATGTGGAACTTACAGCAGGTAGGTGTTATTTAAGACCATGAGGCTTCTGAGAGGTGTATTTAGTGAAGTGCTGACTTGGATGCCCTCTGACTTCAGAGGGAATGTACCTGAGTGAACCAAGCCAGAGGAAGAAGACAGGAAGGAGTAGTTTGAACACTAATCTTCCCTGAAGATTACAGCCACTTCTCAGATCCAGTCAATTTCTGCCATGCACAATGCATCGTCTGGCCAGTGACATCTGGACTCCTTAACAAAGTGTGTTTTGAGCCCACATGTCGGTGATATCTGCCCAGTAGGCTGGAATCTAGAAATTTGATTTGAGTTTATTCTTCAACCCTTTAGTGCTATTCAGTCAGCTTCTCCTCAGCTTATATGCTCAGGATATTCACAGTCCTACACCTTGATGTTGTGGGCCTGGATTCTTCTTTCATTCATAAATATGGGCTTTACTTTCTGGAAGACCACTGGTATATTGGAACTGACTACTACTAGCTCATGAAAGCCAATTTTAGATTTTCAGGATATTTTTGCAAGCTGGATAACGAACAGAACCATTTTTGAAATTAAATTATGTAAGCATATATGTCATATTAAAATAAGTTCATAAATATTTCACACTCATCACTTACTAATTATTTTACTACTTTTTATTGTTGTATGTACTCTTGAGATTTTTTAAACCCAATTATATCTGTACTCTGAAAATACTGAATAATGGTGTCTTTCTTCCCAAACTCAGCTTTCATGGACTTCAAGTCAATACTTAAAATAGCCATATGAAAGTATTTACACCTTGGAAATTGTCAAGGAATACAAATTAGTCCTAATTTCCTTGGAGAGTCAGTTTTAAATCTTTTCCAGCACATTGTTTATCAATGCCATCCTTCGGCCTGCATCACAACTAGTAGATAGAAACCAAACATGACGATGATAGATCATCATATAGAGATGAGTTCAGACCCGCTCTTCCCTAATTCCTGATAGAATATTAACTTGACTATATTGACAGATATTGACGGGCTGTGCCACAGGAAGTCAGCAGACTATTGACTATTGACAGATATTGATGGGCTGTGCCACAGGAAGTCAGCAGAACCATGCCCTAGAAAACAGTTTGACCTTCTGAGTCAGTGTTTCCTGATTTTCTCCCAACAAGAAACTCTGGATGAAAATACAATTGAAAAGAACATATAGTTCTTCCTCAGAGTTCAAGGAGCATGTAAAGATAAATACTATAAAAGTTGGGCAATGGGAAGATGGTTCTTGAGGGAGAAAAAAACATTTAAATTCCATTTTTAAAAAATGGTGTTCCTTTGTAATAGATCAGTCCTCTGCCATCCAGGGTTAAGGTTGGGTGGAAGGCAGCTCTCATGTAGGTAAAACCAAATGAGGCTCACTTTCCCCTACCAGGTTTCCTGAAGCTAACCTTTTTCCTTCCTTTTTACATGCCTTCCCCACAAATAGAGCTGGTAAAAAGTATCTGTTACAATGACCTGGGCTTTATCATTCATGGCAAATCTCTCCAAATTATAGGCTTTTCCTCATAGAGACCATTTACAGGGGGCATAATGGAAGGCTGTGTTCAACCATGCCACTCTTTGAACTAGCTGTACCATGTTATTACCACACTAAACTGGAGTGGCCAGTTTTTCTATAAATAAAAATCCTCCTCACTGGGTAGATGAAAATCCTTACTCGCAGTTCCTGCATTATTGATTTTCTGGTTTCTAGCTTCTCTGCTGGGAATGACTTTTGAGTTGTTTTGAAAAGAGAAGTCTTGTAAACACTTGACTGTTGCCGGACTCAAGAAAAATCCGATTAGCAGGGAATCAATAACATTATTACTCAGCTGGGTTCCTTGTAATTCTTCCATCTCTGGGCCAGGTGTGGGATGGGGGTGAGGAGGTTTCAAAGAGATGGCCTGTTCTTCCTGGATTCCGGTTGTTTCTTTGCAACAGTCCTTTAATTTTTGCACATTGAAGTGGAGCTAATAATGACAATTTGAACACAATTGGCCTTCTCTCTGTGCAGGAGAACAAAGCAGAGATGATGAGCTTTGGCTAAGGTGGTTAGAAGTTTAATCAGCCACTCTGGGAGATGGCCCATCCCCCACAGGGAATGAAGTCCAGGAACTACCTTGGTGCTGGATGGCTCTTCACAAGGCATCACATATCCACACCCATGTCACATCTTCAGGGCAGTGGTTTTGCTCTTACTATTTGTTTTCTTTTCGCTTTCTTTTCTATAAAATGTTTTAAGAGATATATCCAAGGTATTAAGAGGTAGGGCATCTTATAAAGAGCTCAGATGCTATCTGACTTCCTTTATGGTCATTTCCTGGGTTTCTACAGCTACCTGACCCTGCAAATAACTTCCTGGCCAAGACCCCCTTATCAGAAACTTGTGTGTCCAAAGTGAAATCACATGTGGGTCACAGCTGACTTCTAATCTTTCACATCCATTCTGATAATGGTTTCCTTTGAACTGGCCCTCAGTTCCATTACTGAATTAACCTGT
The DNA here is from genome assembly GCA_004024805.1 of Geosciurus inauris. NCBI lineage: Eukaryota > Metazoa > Chordata > Mammalia > Rodentia > Sciuridae > Geosciurus > Geosciurus inauris. The sequence goes on along the minus strand of PVHX01001771.1, from coordinate 127,240 downwards.
CCACTCTTGCCTCAGGAGTTGGTTGAATATGTTGCCCTAGACCAAACTTGGTTGAGTTAACTTCTGCTTCTTAACACTCTCTACTCTTATTAGGGTGGGCCTGTTTGACAGCAGTAAGCGGTCACTGATGACCAAGTCCCTTGATGTGTGTCCAAGTGTTTGGCCTTTCACCTGTTAGCCTGGTTGTCAGCCCTCCATATGTCTGAATCATAGAGAGCATTTTAGAAATATTTATGCCTGGCTCCTAGACCTAGGAATTCAGATTTAGTTGGTCTTTTGTGGCATTGACAATTTTTAATTTAAGGTACTTTTTGTAGGCTGAAATATGTCTCCCTAAAATCCATATGCTGAAGTCCTAACCCCCAATCAATAACTCAGGATGTGACTGTATTTAGAGAGAGCAAATTTAAAGAGGTACTTAAATTAAAATGAGGTCATTAAGGTAGGCCCTAGTTCAATATAACTAGAATTCTTATAAGAAGAGAAAATAAAGACATAGACACACAGAAGAAAAACCATGTGAAGATACAGCAGAAGATGGCTGTCTATAAGCCAAAGAGGGAAGCCTCAGAACAAAGAGTGTGGATTTCCAATACTTTGATCTCAGATCCCTATTCTCTATAATTGTAAAACAATCAAATTTTGTTTAAGCCTCAGTTTGTGGCATTTGTTATTTCAACTCTACTAAAGTTATAAAGAACTTAAGTAGATTCAGTAAGTAGCCAGGAATGGAAAATTCCAATGTAGCAGTTCTCAAAATTTTAGCATTCATTAAATCATTTGGAGGACAATTTGATCTTTCAGAGTTTCTCTTTTTATTTTTTTTGTATTTGGTATCAGGGATTGAACACTTAACCACTGAGCCATATCCCCAGCCCTTTTTATTTTGTATTGAAACAGGGTCTTGTTTAGTTGCTTAGGGCTTAGCTAAGTTGCTGAGGCTAGCTTTGAACTTGTGATCCTCTGGCCTCAGCCTCCTGAGTCATTATCCCATGTATACTTTATTCCTGTGATGCTAATTGTACTGGAACTTTTAAATCCATTCTTCCTAACATCTATTTATTTGTTTCTGGATTGGATGATGCATGAAAACTTCACTTATGAAAGTTCCTGCCCTTTACTTGCTTGATGAACCCATCCTTGGAATCACCCTAAAGAGAAGACAACCTTGCTTTATCCAATCCACTTTAGTGAATTTCTTGTCAGTCATCTGTATGACCCCAATGGATGAGACAATGTGAGGCATGAATTAACAAAAGAAATAGATGGTTGCTGAGTCAATCAAAAATTGAAAAATGTATTCTGCACAGAATATGTTTCTTCTTACCACCTTTATGCTTTTGTCTATGCTGTGACTTCTCCTGGGCTGCATGACCCTATTCTTCATCTAACTTGGACTTCAAGATTCAGTTCAAAGGCTTATTTTGGACTGAACTTAGGCCCTAGCAGAATCCATAACTGTGTTCTTTCCTCCCTTTGCTTTGAGATTCGGTGGCTATTGATTTAGTAATCCTATCAATATGAGCCAACCTTTAGAGAGCCCTGTGTAAAGTGTATCTACATGGATAATCTCATTTAAACGGCACAAGAGTCAAAGTCACAGGGGCCAGGAGGGAGGGAGGGTTAAACACTAAACATTTCAGCCCTACCTGGAACCAGTCATATTAGAACATCTGGAGGTAATTCCTGAGACTTGACCCATTTTGAGTCCCTTTGTGATTTTAATGTGTAGCCCAAACTGAGAAACAAAGGGCCCACATGTATGGCACAAAACATAAACTATTTCTGATTGTATGAACTCTTTTAACCTGAAGGAGATTTTAAAAAATAGCTCAAAAAGTTCTCAAATCTTGGTGTCTCCTTTCCCATCCTATACCATGTTTCTACTCTCAACTTCTCAGTTCTTCTCTATAGTTTAGAATCCACTGTTTTTCCATCTGCTTTCTAGACTAAAACATTTTCAGTTCCCTTTCAGGGCCTCTGATTTGCTTCCCCAATTACCACTAAGCCCAGCAAAACAAAAATAAAAACTTTTCCTTCTTTCTTTTCTTTTCTTTCTTTCTTTCTTTCTTTCATTCTTTCTTTCTTTCTTTCTTTCTTTCTTTTTCTCTTTATTTTCTTTCTTCCCTTCCTTTCTTCCTTCCTTCCTTTCCCTTCCCCTCCCTC